>CATNWC010000238.1:15000-19143 GCA_951230915.1 Antitrichia curtipendula | reverse complement strand
AGAAAAGAATCCAAGGTACGAATTAAAGGCAAGCGAGGAATCCAAGGGCAGGTTGCAATGTAAGGCCCACCTATTTTTCAGGAGAAAAAATTTACCAAATTCTTATTCCTAGTAATTCACAATTTAAAAAACCCTACTTGCGGTCTAAATTTATAAAAAAATTTACACAAAAAATTAAATCAAACCATATACCGAAATCCTAATCCCTAAACCAATGCTTATAGTTTCACATAAACCCTATCCTAAACCCTAAACCCTACCTAAACCCTAAAGCCTTCAATCCAATGTTAAAAACAAATGCTTATAATTTCACACTCCAAAAAAAAAGGGGGTGATTCCAAATCCGAATATGTTCATAATGAATTACCATACCGGTTTAACTTTAAACATAACAAATTTAGTTCTACTTCAAAGTAGAAATTTGGAATTTATAATAACACAATTAACTATTGCAATTTTCAGTTCTATGTGATTGAATCATTGAGTGTGCAAGTGCTTTGCACACCCAATGATACAATACCAAAGAAGAAAACCGGTTTCCAAAAAAATTTATCATTAAGTTGGGAAAGTCCCGGAATCAAAAAAAAAATGTATCATTGAGTGTGCAAGTGCTTTGCACACCCAATGATACAATACCAAAGAAGAAACCGGTTCCAAAAAAATTTATCATTAAGTTGGGAAAGTCCCGGAATCAAAAAAAAAATGTATCATTGAGTGTGCAAGTGCTTTGCACACCCAATGATACAATACCAAAGAAGAAACCGGTTTCCAAAAAATTTATCATTAAGTTGGGAAAGTCCCGGAATCAAAAAAAAAATGTATCATTGAGTGTGCAAGTGCTTTGCACACCCAATGATACAATACCAAAGAAGAAACCGGTTTCCAAAAAAATTATCATTAAGTTGGGGAAAGTCCCGGAATCAAAAAAAAATGTATCATTGAGTGTGCAAGTGCTTTGCACACCCAATGATACAATACCAAAGAAGAAACCGGTTTCCAAAAAAATTTATCATTAAGTTGGGAAAGTCCCGGAATCAAAAAAAAAATGTATCATTGAGTGTGCAAGTGCTTTGCACACCCAATGATACAATACCAAAGAAGAAACCGTTTCCAAAAAATTTATCATTAAGTTGGGAAAGTCCCGGAATCAAAAAAAAAATGTATCATTGAGTGTGCAAGTGCTTTGCACACCAATGATACAATACCAAAGAAGAAACCGGTTTCCAAAAAAATTATCATTAAGTTGGGAAAGTCCCGGAATCAAAAAAAAATGTATCATTGAGTGTGCAAGTGCTTTGCACACCCAATGATACAATACCAAAGAAGAAACCGGTTTCCAAAAAATTTATCATTAAGTTGGGAAAGTCCCGGAATCAAAAAAAAATGTATCATTGAGTGTGCAAGTGCTTTGCACACCCAATGATACAATACCAAAGAAGAAACGGTTTCCAAAAAATT
This sequence comes from Antitrichia curtipendula, assembly GCA_951230915.1. Classification (NCBI taxonomy): domain Eukaryota; kingdom Viridiplantae; phylum Streptophyta; class Bryopsida; order Hypnales; family Leucodontaceae; genus Antitrichia; species Antitrichia curtipendula. The sequence goes on along the minus strand of CATNWC010000238.1, from coordinate 17,685 downwards.
TATCATTAAGTTGGGAAAGTCCCGGAATCAAAAAAAAATGTATCATTGAGTGTGCAAGTGCTTTGCACACCCAATGATACAATACCAAAGAAGAAACCGGTTTCCAAAAAAATTTATCATTAAGTTGGAAAGTCCCGGAATCAAAAAAAAAATGTATCATTGAGTGTGCAAGTGCTTTGCACACCCAATGATACAATACCAAAGAAGAAACCGGTTTCCAAAAAAATTTATCATTAAGTTGGGAAAGTCCCGGAATCAAAAAAAAAATGTATCATTGAGTGTGCAAGTGCTTTGCACACCCAATGATACAATACCAAAGAAGAAACCGGTTTCCAAAAAATTTATCATTAAGTTGGGAAAGTCCCGGAATCAAAAAAAAATGTTTCATTGAGTGTGCAAGTGCTTTGCACACCCAATGATACAATACCAAAGAAGAAACCGGTTTCCAAAAAAATTTATCATTAAGTTGGGAAAGTCCCCGGAATCAAAAAAAAAATGTATCATTGAGTGTGCAAGTGCTTTGCACACCCAATGATACAATACCAAAGAAGAAACCGGTTCCAAAAAAATTTATCATTAAGTTGGGAAAGTCCCGAATCAAAAAAAAAATGTATCTTGAGTGTGCAAGTGCTTTGCACACCCAATGATACAATACCAAAGAAGAAACCGGTTTCCAAAAAAATTTATCATTAAGTTGGGAAAGTCCGGAATCAAAAAAAAAATGTATCATTGAGTGTGCAAGTGGCTTTGCACACCCAATGATACAATACCAAAGAAGAAACCGGTTTCCAAAAAAATTTATCATTAAGTTGGGAAAGTCCCGGAATCAAAAAAAAAATGTATCATTGAGTGTGCAAGTGCTTTGCACACCCAATGATACAATACCAAAGAAGAAACCGGTTTCCAAAAAAATTTATCATTAAGTTGGGAAAGTCCCGGAATCAAAAAAAAAATGTATCATTGAGTGTGCAAGTGCTTTGCACACCCAATGATACAATACCAAAGAAGAAACCGGTTCCAAAAAATTTTATCATTAAGTTGGATGATATAAAAGAAATTCAGAAAAAAGTATTTGATTGGGAGCGGGAGTGGTGGTGAGAGCGGGACTGATTGTGAAAGCGGGAGTTGTGGTGAAAGCGGGAGTGGTGGTGAATGCGGGAGTGGTGGTGAATGTGGGAGTCGGGACAGGGAGTGGTGACGCGCCTGGAGTTGTGGTGAAAGCGGAGTTGGGACAAGGTGGCGGCGTGACCGGGAGTCGGGGTTCACCCTGGAGTTGTGGTGAAAGCGGGAGTCGGGACAGGGAGTCGTGACGCACCCGGAGTCGGGACAAGGTGGCGGCGTGACCGGAGTCGTGGTTCACCCTGGAGTTGTGGTGAAAGCGGGAGTCGGGACAAGGTGGCGGCGTGACCGGGAGTCGGGGCTCACCCTGGAGTTGTGGTGAAAGCGGGAGTCGGGACAGGGAGTCGTGACGCACCCGGGAGTCGGGACAAGGTGGAGGCGGGAGCGGGAGTCGTGGTGAAGGCGGGAGTCGGGACAAGGTGGCGGCGTGACCGGGAGTCGGGGCTCACCGTGGAGTTGTGGGTGAAAGCGGGAGTCGGGACAAGGTGGCGGCGTGACCGGGAGTCGGGGCTCACCGTGGAGTTGTGGTGAAAGCGGGAGTCGGGACAAGGTGGCGGCGTGACCGGGAGTCGGGGCTCACCCTGGAGTTGTGGTGAAAGCGGGAGTCGGGACAGGGAGTCGTGACGCACCCGGGAGTCGGGACAAGGTGGAGGCGGGAGCGGGAGTCGTGGTGAAGGCGGGAGTCGGGACAAGGTGGCGGCGTGACCGGGAGTCGGGGCTCACCGTGGAGTTGTGGTGAAAGCGGGAGTCGGGACAAGGTGAAAGCGGGAGTCGGGACAAGGTGGCGGCGTGACCGGGAGGCGGGGCTCACCCTGGAGTTGTGGTGAAAGCGGGAGTCGGGGACAGGGAGTCGTGACGCACCCGGGAGTCGGGACAAGGTGGCGGCGTGACCGGAGTCGGGACAAGGTGGAGGCGGGAGCGGGAGTCGTGGTGAAGGCGGGAGTCGGGACGAGGTGGCGGCGTGAGCGGGAGTCGTGGTGAAGGCGGGAGTCGGGACAAGGTGGAGGCGTGAGCGGGAGTCGTGGTGAAGGCGGGAGGCGTGACGGCGGAGGTCGGGTAGGCGTAGCGCGGTGCCGCATGACTTAGGGTGGTCTTCCAAGAACTACCTTATCGGTAGTGGTTCTTTGACGTAGGACGGGGGGGCCTGCCGAATCCCACAGAGAGTACTATGTGGGGAAGGGTTCCTCCGGGACCGGCTGCTTACCTTCATGGGATCCTCAGGAATGGAGGCGGGGACGTCGGCTGCGTGCTTACGAGTGCCAGTTGTTTTGTCCTACGCGTACTTTTTCCACGAGTACTGATGAGATCGTTACGTGAGTGGTGGTGGCGGGTGTCCCGGGGTGTGATTTGCTTTTGCGAAAGCATTGGTAGAACGAAAGTTTGAGGCTGGATTTTTGTGCGTTTGGAAGCTTGGTGCCGGTGTCCTCCTGGTTCAAGCGTGGCTGGTCCGCGTGTTGTAAGTGCCGAAGCCCACGAATCGCTGATGTTTCCGAAGCGTTTAGCGTCCAATTTAATTTGGGCCTCTGTTCGTTTTGGGACGGATGACGCGCTGAGTGGCGGAGCTGA
>CATNWC010000238.1:0-7500 GCA_951230915.1 Antitrichia curtipendula | reverse complement strand
GAATCCAAGGGCAGGTTGCAATGTAAGGCCCACCTATTTTTCAGGAGAAAAAATTTACCAAATTCTTATTCCTAGTAATTCACAATTTAAAAAACCCTACTTGCGGTCTAAATTTATAAAAAAAATTTACACAAAAAATTAAATCAAACCATATACCGAAATCCTAATCCCTAAACCAATGCTTATAGTTTCACATAAACCCTATCCTAAACCCTAAACCCTACCCTAAACCCTAAAGCCTTCAATCCAATGTTAAAAACAAATGCTTATAATTTCACACTCCAAAAAAAAAGGGGGTGATTCCAAATCCGAATATGTTCATAATGAATTACCATACCGGTTTAAACTTTAAACATAACAAATTTAGTTCTACTTCAAAGTAGAAATTTGGAATTTATAATAACACAATTAACTATTGCAATTTTCAGTTCTATGTGATTGAATCATTGAGTGTGCAAGTGCTTTGCACACCCAATGATACAATACCAAAGAAGAAACCGGTTTCCAAAAAAATTTATCATTAAGTTGGGAAAGTCCCGGAATCAAAAAAAAAATGTATCATTGAGTGTGCAAGTGCTTTGCACACCCAATGATACAATACCAAAGAAGAAACCGGTTTCCAAAAAAATTTATCATTAAGTTGGGAAAGTCCCGGAATCAAAAAAAAAATGTATCATTGAGTGTGCAAGTGCTTTGCACACCCAATGATACAATACCAAAGAAGAAACCGGTTTCCAAAAAAATTTATCATTAAGTTGGGAAAGTCCCGGAATCAAAAAAAAAATGTATCATTGAGTGTGCAAGTGCTTTGCACACCCAATGATACAATACCAAAGAAGAAACCGGTTTCCAAAAAAATTTATCATTAAGTTGGGAAAGTCCCGGAATCAAAAAAAAAAATGTATCATTGAGTGTGCAAGTGCTTTGCACACCCAATGATACAATACCAAAGAAGAAACCGGTTTCCAAAAAAATTTATCATTAAGTTGGGAAAGTCCCGGAATCAAAAAAAAAATGTATCATTGAGTGTGCAAGTGCTTTGCACACCCAATGATACAATACCAAAGAAGAAACCGGTTTCCAAAAAAATTTATCATTAAGTTGGGAAAGTCCCGGAATCAAAAAAAAAATGTATCATTGAGTGTGCAAGTGCTTTGCACACCCAATGATACAATACCAAAGAAGAAACCGGTTTCCAAAAAAATTTATCATTAAGTTGGGAAAGTCCCGGAATCAAAAAAAAAATGTATCATTGAGTGTGCAAGTGCTTTGCACACCCAATGATACAATACCAAAGAAGAAACCGGTTTCCAAAAAAATTTATCATTAAGTTGGGAAAGTCCCGGAATCAAAAAAAAAATGTATCATTGAGTGTGCAAGTGCTTTGCACACCCAATGATACAATACCAAAGAAGAAACCGGTTTCCAAAAAAATTTATCATTAAGTTGGGAAAGTCCCGGAATCAAAAAAAAAATGTATCATTGAGTGTGCAAGTGCTTTGCACACCCAATGATACAATACCAAAGAAGAAACCGGTTTCCAAAAAAATTTATCATTAAGTTGGGAAAGTCCCGGAATCAAAAAAAAAATGTATCATTGAGTGTGCAAGTGCTTTGCACACCCAATGATACAATACCAAAGAAGAAACCGGTTTCCAAAAAAATTTATCATTAAGTTGGGAAAGTCCCGGAATCAAAAAAAAAATGTATCATTGAGTGTGCAAGTGCTTTGCACACCCAATGATACAATACCAAAGAAGAAACCGGTTTCCAAAAAAATTTATCATTAAGTTGGGAAAGTCCCGGAATCAAAAAAAAAATGTATCATTGAGTGTGCAAGTGCTTTGCACACCCAATGATACAATACCAAAGAAGAAACCGGTTTCCAAAAAAATTTATCATTAAGTTGGGAAAGTCCCGGAATCAAAAAAAAAATGTATCATTGAGTGTGCAAGTGCTTTGCACACCCAATGATACAATACCAAAGAAGAAACCGGTTTCCAAAAAAATTTATCATTAAGTTGGGAAAGTCCCGGAATCAAAAAAAAAATGTATCATTGAGTGTGCAAGTGCTTTGCACACCCAATGATACAATACCAAAGAAGAAACCGGTTTCCAAAAAAATTTATCATTAAGTTGGGAAAGTCCCGGAATCAAAAAAAAAATGTATCATTGAGTGTGCAAGTGCTTTGCACACCCAATGATACAATACCAAAGAAGAAACCGGTTTCCAAAAAAATTTATCATTAAGTTGGGAAAGTCCCGGAATCAAAAAAAAAATGTATCATTGAGTGTGCAAGTGCTTTGCACACCCAATGATACAATACCAAAGAAGAAACCGGTTTCCAAAAAAATTTATCATTAAGTTGGGAAAGTCCCGGAATCAAAAAAAAAATGTATCATTGAGTGTGCAAGTGCTTTGCACACCCAATGATACAATACCAAAGAAGAAACCGGTTTCCAAAAAAATTTATCATTAAGTTGGGAAAGTCCCGGAATCAAAAAAAAAATGTATCATTGAGTGTGCAAGTGCTTTGCACACCCAATGATACAATACCAAAGAAGAAACCGGTTTCCAAAAAAATTTATCATTAAGTTGGGAAAGTCCCGGAATCAAAAAAAAAATGTATCATTGAGTGTGCAAGTGCTTTGCACACCCAATGATACAATACCAAAGAAGAAACCGGTTTCCAAAAAAATTTATCATTAAGTTGGGAAAGTCCCGGAATCAAAAAAAAAATGTATCATTGAGTGTGCAAGTGCTTTGCACACCCAATGATACAATACCAAAGAAGAAACCGGTTTCCAAAAAAATTTATCATTAAGTTGGGAAAGTCCCGGAATCAAAAAAAAAATGTATCATTGAGTGTGCAAGTGCTTTGCACACCCAATGATACAATACCAAAGAAGAAACCGGTTTCCAAAAAAATTTATCATTAAGTTGGGAAAGTCCCGGAATCAAAAAAAAAATGTATCATTGAGTGTGCAAGTGCTTTGCACACCCAATGATACAATACCAAAGAAGAAACCGGTTTCCAAAAAAATTTATCATTAAGTTGGGAAAGTCCCGGAATCAAAAAAAAAATGTATCATTGAGTGTGCAAGTGCTTTGCACACCCAATGATACAATACCAAAGAAGAAACCGGTTTCCAAAAAAATTTATCATTAAGTTGGGAAAGTCCCGGAATCAAAAAAAAAATGTATCATTGAGTGTGCAAGTGCTTTGCACACCCAATGATACAATACCAAAGAAGAAACCGGTTTCCAAAAAAATTTATCATTAAGTTGGGAAAGTCCCGGAATCAAAAAAAAAATGTATCATTGAGTGTGCAAGTGCTTTGCACACCCAATGATACAATACCAAAGAAGAAACCGGTTTCCAAAAAAATTTATCATTAAGTTGGGAAAGTCCCGGAATCAAAAAAAAAATGTATCATTGAGTGTGCAAGTGCTTTGCACACCCAATGATACAATACCAAAGAAGAAACCGGTTTCCAAAAAAATTTATCATTAAGTTGGGAAAGTCCCGGAATCAAAAAAAAAATGTATCATTGAGTGTGCAAGTGCTTTGCACACCCAATGATACAATACCAAAGAAGAAACCGGTTTCCAAAAAAATTTATCATTAAGTTGGGAAAGTCCCGGAATCAAAAAAAAAATGTATCATTGAGTGTGCAAGTGCTTTGCACACCCAATGATACAATACCAAAGAAGAAACCGGTTTCCAAAAAAATTTATCATTAAGTTGGGAAAGTCCCGGAATCAAAAAAAAAATGTATCATTGAGTGTGCAAGTGCTTTGCACACCCAATGATACAATACCAAAGAAGAAACCGGTTTCCAAAAAAATTTATCATTAAGTTGGGAAAGTCCCGGAATCAAAAAAAAAATGTATCGATTGAGTGTGCAAGTGCTTTGCACACCCAATGATACAATACCAAAGAAGAAACCGGTTTCCAAAAAAATTTATCATTAAGTTGGGAAAGTCCCGGAATCAAAAAAAAAATGTATCATTGAGTGTGCAAGTGCTTTGCACACCCAATGATACAATACCAAAGAAGAAACCGGTTTCCAAAAAAATTTATCATTAAGTTGGGAAAGTCCCGGAATCAAAAAAAAAATGTATCATTGAGTGTGCAAGTGCTTTGCACACCCAATGATACAATACCAAAGAAGAAACCGGTTTCCAAAAAAATTTATCATTAAGTTGGGAAAGTCCCGGAATCAAAAAAAAAATGTATCATTGAGTGTGCAAGTGCTTTGCACACCCAATGATACAATACCAAAGAAGAAACCGGTTTCCAAAAAAATTTATCATTAAGTTGGGAAAGTCCCGGAATCAAAAAAAAATGTATCATTGAGTGTGCAAGTGCTTTGCACACCCAATGATACAATACCAAAGAAGAAACCGGTTTCCAAAAAAATTTATCATTAAGTTGGGAAAGTCCCGGAATCAAAAAAAAAATGTATCATTGAGTGTGCAAGTGCTTTGCACACCCAATGATACAATACCAAAGAAGAAACCGGTTTCCAAAAAAATTTATCATTAAGTTGGGAAAGTCCCGGAATCAAAAAAAAAAATGTATCATTGAGTGTGCAAGTGCTTTGCACACCCAATGATACAATACCAAAGAAGAAACCGGTTTCCAAAAAAATTTATCATTAAGTTGGGAAAGTCCCGGAATCAAAAAAAAAAATGTATCATTGAGTGTGCAAGTGCTTTGCACACCCAATGATACAATACCAAAGAAGAAACCGGTTTCCAAAAAAAATTTATCATTAAGTTGGGAAAGTCCCGGAATCAAAAAAAAAATGTATCATTGAGTGTGCAAGTGCTTTGCACACCCAATGATACAATACCAAAGAAGAAACCGGTTTCCAAAAAAATTTATCATTAAGTTGGGAAAGTCCCGGAATCAAAAAAAAAATGTATCATTGAGTGTGCAAGTGCTTTGCACACCCAATGATACAATACCAAAGAAGAAACCGGTTTCCAAAAAAATTTATCATTAAGTTGGGGAAAGTCCCGGAATCAAAAAAAAAATGTATCATTGAGTGTGCAAGTGCTTTGCACACCCAATGATACAATACCAAAAGAAGAAACCGGTTTCCAAAAAAATTTATCATTAAGTTGGATGATATAAAAGAAATTCAGAAAAAAGTATTTGATTGGGAGCGGGAGTGGTGGTGAGAGCGGGACTGATTGTGAAAGCGGGAGTTGTGGTGAAAGCGGGAGTGGTGGTGAATGCGGGAGTGGTGGTGAATGTGGGAGTCGGGACAGGGAGTGGTGACGCGCCCTGGAGTTGTGGTGAAAGCGGGAGTTGGGACAAGGTGGCGGCGTGACCGGGAGTCGGGGTTCACCCTGGAGTTGTGGTGAAAGCGGGAGTCGGGACAGGGAGTCGTGACGCACCCGGGAGTCGGGACAAGGTGGCGGCGTGACCGGGAGTCGTGGTTCACCCTGGGAGTTGTGGTGAAAGCGGGGAGTCGGGACAAGGTGGCGGCGTGACCGGGAGTCGGGGCTCACCCTGGAGTTGTGGTGAAAGCGGGAGTCGGGACAGGGAGTCGTGACGCACCCGGGAGTCGGGACAAGGTGGAGGCGGGAGCGGGAGTCGTGGTGAAGGCGGGAGTCGGGACAAGGTGGCGGCGTGACCGGGAGTCGGGGCTCACCGTGGAGTTGTGGTGAAAGCGGGAGTCGGGACAAGGTGGCGGCGTGACCGGGAGTCGGGGCTCACCGTGGAGTTGTGGTGAAAGCGGGGAGTCGGGACAAGGTGGCGGCGTGACCGGGAGTCGGGGCTCACCCTGGAGTTGTGGTGAAAGCGGGAGTCGGGACAGGGAGTCGTGACGCACCCGGGAGTCGGGACAAGGTGGAGGCGGGAGCGGGAGTCGTGGTGAAGGCGGGAGTCGGGACAAGGTGGCGGCGTGACCGGGAGTCGGGGCTCACCGTGGAGTTGTGGTGAAAGCGGGAGTCGGGACAAGGTGAAAGCGGGAGTCGGGACAAGGTGGCGGCGTGACCGGGAGGCGGGGCTCACCCTGGAGTTGTGGTGAAAGCGGGAGTCGGGACAGGGAGTCGTGACGCACCCGGGAGTCGGGACAAGGTGGCGGCGTGACCGGGAGTCGGGACAAGGTGGAGGCGGGAGCGGGAGTCGTGGTGAAGGCGGGAGTCGGGACGAGGTGGCGGCGTGAGCGGGAGTCGTGGTGAAGGCGGGAGTCGGGACAAGGTGGAGGCGTGAGCGGGAGTCGTGGTGAAGGCGGGAGGCGTGACGGCGGAGGTCGGGTAGGCGTAGCGGCGGTGCCGCATGACTTAGGGGTGGTCTTCCAAGAACTACCTTATCGGTAGTGGTTCTTTGACGTAGGACGGGGGGGGCCTGCCGAATCCCACAGAGAGTACTATGTGGGGGAAGGGTTCCTCCGGGACCGGCTGCTTACCTTCATGGGATCCTCAGGAATGGGAGGCGGGGACGTCGGCTGCGTGCTTACGAGTGCCAGTTGTTTTGTCCTACGCGTACTTTTTCCACGAGTACTGATGAGATCGTTACGTGAGTGGTGGTGGCGGGTGTCCCGGGGGTGTGATTTGCTTTTGCGAAAGCTTGGTAGAACGAAAGTTTGAGGCTGGATTTTTGTGCGTTTGGAAGCTTGGTGCCGGGTGTCCTCCTGGTTCAAGCGTGGCTGGTCCGCGTGTTGTAAGTGCCGAAGCCCACGAATCGCTGATGTTTCCGAAGCGTTTAGCGTCCAATTTAATTTGGGCCTCTGTTCGTTTTGGGACGGATGACGCGCTGAGTGGCGGAGCTGATGCCTGCCGCGATGATGACCTGATGCTATACGCGCCCGGTGAGCCCCGACGCTGGGCTTCCTCTCGCATTTGTTGGTGGCTACCTTACCTAGTGATACCCGAGCGGGTCATGCCCCTTGGGACGTCCCGCCTGTCAACGTTGTGAACTTAATTTTGTCCCCATGAAGTCCGTCGCCTTCGTTGGTGGCGGACGCGGAGGGTTGGTCTTGTGCCGATACGCGAGCAATCGCGCAGCGGGAGTTGTCTGAGCCGGTTACCTTTCTGCGGAAGGCGACGCGCACGGTGTTTCGCTTCGGCGGCAACCACTCACCGCGTGGAGTCAAGCTCCGCCAGGTCGGCCCCATTGCCTTCGATAGCGTATCCGGTCCCTCCGGGGATCGGCGTGACGCGAAGCGCGGTGGCGGTCGAGGGGGTTACATTCAGGTCGGAATGCGAGGAAATGCGGCCGGATCTTGCCGACGCCGTCACTGGCCGAGGTGAGGTCCTTCCCGTGAATCCGAAAGAACGAAAGTTAACCACGCCCCCTCTTCGGAGGGGCGCACTTCGGGGCGAGACGGATCCGGGACGCTGCGCGTCCCACCACTTCTTAGAGGGAAAGCTTAAGGGGGGGCGCGCGCTCGCTCTCCTGACCCTTCTCCGCACCGGCGGGCCGCGACGACAACCGTCGTGCGTCCGTGAGGGCCCTGTGGATTGGGTCGAGGCGGCCCAGG
>CATNWC010000236.1:0-17557 GCA_951230915.1 Antitrichia curtipendula | reverse complement strand
ATGCATCCTTTTAGTCTTGACCATTTGGTGATTTGGAGCATTCATCCACAACACCTTAAGTTAGACTATATGTTTTGTTTTGTTTTCTTTTTTTGTTATGGTGAGATCTTCTAAACCACACATCCTCTGGTTGAGTTCTCAGTACCATCAAAACGTCCTTAGCAAAGAGGGGTGCATGGATTTTGTTTTGTGATGTTTAGACCTATACTAACTTATTGTGTGAAAGTTATGCACCCTGTTAAAGTTGTCTCTATACCTATTATCATCAATTGTGACACTAGGCTCTATATATCTAAAACATTTAAAGAACAAACCTAAGGTTTTAGTAAGTGATTTCCAACTTAAAGCTTTGATTACAAGACACGTAGAGAAACAAGTGTAGGAGATTAGAGTTGAAAAAATAATGTAGAAACATCAAGGATATATATGCAACATTTCAAGGCTCTAGTCCAAGTACTCAAAAGAATGTAGATGGATTCCTAGTCCTAGGGTTTAGGATTTAGGGTCTATGGATTTAGGATTATGGATTTAGAGTTACATACTTTACCTTGGTGGACCACTAAACCCATTGTACCCTGGTGTACCATTGCCCAAATCTGTAGTCTGTGGTATACCAATGTGTTAGTGTACCCCAATGCACCTCGAGACATTGTTGAATCCTGGTTCACCATAGCTTTGGTCAATTGCGCACTACCCTCATGTCTAGCAACCTTGGAGTGCAAGGGTATCACCTTCTATCTTTGTCTTGGTATCCCATGGTATAATGAGTGTATCCCTACCTTGGTTTTCCACCAGTGAATCCCTTCCAACTTTGCCACAGGGTATTGAGTATGGTGGTTTATAGCACACTACTTAGAACCTTACTAGGGAAAATGTGTTGTAGAGTACTAATTTTGCTGAGGTGTCCCAAGGTTGTACAAGGAATGTACTAAAGGTGTACCTTTTTCAACTTCATCATGGTGAGCCATTGTGTATCCATGCTAGTGTGCCAAGAAGTATCCAACCACAGTGTACTACAAAGTGCCAAGTACCCCCTCCAACCTTACCATGCTGTACTATATTCGCACTATATGGCAATCCAATCACTCCTTACCTCTAGGCAAAGGTATAAAGCCCTATTGGATGCCTGCAAAGCTAATCATAAGCTATACACTTAGATTGGTTGGCAAACTAGATTTCAAATTTTGACCATCTATGGGCTCAGCTCTTCATCTTGTCTCTTTCTATATGTTTCATAGACTTTTTGTAATGGAAAACTTCCACTCACTAAACAAGCAATAGGGTCTCTTCCTAGGTACAAGGAATCTCCAAGGAACATTGAGAAGAAAGTTCTATGTCCTTGGTTAAGTACAAGGTTCTATAATTATGTCCCCTTTAATATGGGTCCTAGCTTGGGGCACATAATTATAGAATCCTTTAATTTCCACCAACCTTCAAATCATCAAAAATGATGAAGCTAACAACATTTGAAAATTATGCTCAAATACAATATTTTCTACATGGATTTTGAGTGCTTAGATGATAGTGCCTAAGCTGAAGATTTTGTACACTTAGATCTAAAGGATAGCTTATTGATTTTAGATTGCATATATTACCACTCCAAAGACAAAATATTGGTAATTTCTTGCAGGAGAGCTTTTTGAGTTTTTAGTGGGATAGAGGCAATGTTATTTATCCTTGAAATGTCAAATTGGCAACACAATTGGTAAGTGGCTGACAAATGGTCAAACAAGCCTATATCTAAGTGAAATAGTAGGTCATTTTCATCCAGAGTTACTTTAAGAATATTCTTTGCATATGTATATATATTAGATGGTTGTAGAAAGCCTCTTTTTAAAAAACTGCAAAATTTTCTAAAGAAAGAATGTTAAATTCATTGATCACAAAAGATGCCTTCTGGCACAATGCCTCTTTTTTTGTAAAAGACTTGTGTTTCCTTTTTAAAATACAAAGGAAACATGAGTCTTTTTAGGATTCAAATGATCTTTTCTAAATTTTAGTTGAACTAATGAAATAAAGCTTATTAAGTCTATTTTCTACTTCAATTTTAAAATTTTAAAATTATTAGAATTGTGTACTTGAACTTAGGACCTCGGGAGGTGCGCTTAGTGCATTTTAAAAACCACTCATGGCATAATATGGGAAGCATTTTATTACTTCAAGATAAAATTCATAATAAACTCATAAATAATTAGGATTCATTTAAGAAGAATATTCATTATAAGTAATCTAAATAAGCTAAAAATATATAGCATTCAAACAATCACATGCAATAAAGGAGATGAGGAATTAGAATCAATGAAGTGTTTTTAGTATACCATGTTCTAGATAGCTACAATTTGGATGTTAGATGAAAAATCAAGTTATATTCCATGATTCTTATATTTTAGTGTGTGTTACTTCGGTTGTTGTTTGTGTATCCATGCTCTCATATTTCATTTTCATTGTGTTTTAGTTTGTTATTTCCTTTGATTCTTGAAGTATAGGTTTCATTCTTCTTCTGTTCTATTTCCAAAGTTAGATCACTATCACAAGATCTATTTTGTTTTGCTTGCAAGGATAAATTGTTGTTACAAAACTTACCCAATACTAAAATTGAAAATGATTCTTGGTCTTTGAAAGGATTTTTTTTTATTCTTTTTGTAACCATTGCTTTCAATTTTTTTTGTGTGTATTTTTTTTTCTTTATAAGTAATAATCTCTATTAAAAAATAGTTTAACATGTACTTTAATCATATATTTAACTAATTATGAAATATTTAAAGTCCAAAATTAATATATACATCTATCAAAAATTGATCAAAATGTACTAGCACAATATATTTTAGATCCAAAAAATAGAAATATATTAGCTATTGGTCAATACATAAAATTGTTCATGATTTGTAGGTAATTTCAAAAATATTTAATTGATGTTATTATAAGTAATCAAAGAATACTATAAAATAGTCTTTTTTTCAATACAAGTAGTTATAGGGAGGATTTTATTCTAACCTTGGAGGTAAATAGGTCCCTCAAAATATCCCATTGGAGCATGTGGTGCACAAAATGTTCTAAGAGTGTCCCTCAAGCTTTGGATCTCTTACCACATTCTATTAAGTTTTTAATTATAGAATGATGTGGAAATTTGGTTTATACAATGATGTTTCAAACCATAACATAAACCAATGTAGAGATTTTTAGATTTTTTAACATTATTTTGATATGAATCTTTTTTTTTCTATCTTCAAAACTTCACAATTATTTTAAATTTTTACAAAAGAAAATTTTTAAAATTTTGAAACTGCGTATATAACATTTGAGATCATCTCTAAAAATTTACAAAAAAATAAAAATTCCATTCATTCTCAATGGAAAAATGAAACCTTCTAGGATAGAGGACTTTGATGTTCTAGCCACTTGGCCATAAGCTCAAGTACTTCAAGGTTAACCTTTGAAGGGCTCTAAGAATCAAAAGTATCTAATGGATGGTTTTACTATTAACTATAGAAATAAAGAATGCTCTTACTGGTTTAATAATCAAAGCATTTTGATGTCTAATTTGGTCATGGTGTTGAATGGATGACTCCACCTAAAACTAAAAAAATATTTTTTCATCTAGTATCCTTTTTGGAAGTTGCTTGAGTACATTTTCAATGAAATAATTACAATTTCTTTTATCATAGTATTATTGAATATTCTAAAGAAGAAGATGCTTAATCCTTAAAATGTGAAAATAATCTATTTTGATATCATGGAAATCATTAGTTCAAAAAATCCAAAAGCTCTAGTTGTAGTCAAACTATTATAGTAGATCTCCTCTTTTCACACCAAATTCTAATGATGAATAGTTGCACTTTTATCCTACATAGAAAGATTCTCTATCATCCATTGAATACAAAACATTTGCCTCAACATTTAAAGGTTAATCCACAAAAAATGCATTAGTCTTCTATACATCCGTGGTGAAAATTTCAAATTCTTCAAGAATATTTTGTATTGGATATAAATTTTCTTCAATTATTTCCAAAGAAAATTCACAATAGTTTCAAATTTCCTAAAAAAATTTGAAATTTTATTACTTGCAATGCACTTATAATCTCCTCTTTGAAAATATATATTTAATTCTTCTTATAAGGTAGACACACCTAATACCAACTGCTAACCTAATACCACCAAAATGTAGGATCCTCATTGATTTCAGAATGAGAATCTATGATAATAATACATGCCTTAATTATGTCTTATTTGAAATTAGGCATGTACTATTGCCATACATTTTAAGGTAGATCTACCTTACATCTACCTTACATCTACCTTACATCTACCTTACACCTACCTTACATCTTGTGCAAAATGGCAGCAAACAGAGTCATGGACAATGCGGCTTGAAACCAAGTGCTCCCAGGCCCATCCTTCTAGGGTTAAAAAAACTATGGTTTTATTGCACTTGTTAAGCCCCACCTGCTTGTGTGAGCTCTTGTTGTCCTAACCAGCAGAAGGTAAGTTTCGTGAATGAAGTTAAAGCGTTATCTAGTTGTATCTACAGGAAAGACGCATCCCAAGTTGCTAAACAGATGGCTGAGAATATACTTGGTTCAATGCAGCACCTTCTTTTGCCCGGCCTCTCCTTCCTTCTTCTGAAGATCCTGCAATTTGGGAAACACAGTCCCAAGAAGCTGCACCACAATTTGAGCATTGATGAATGGAACAATGCCCAACGACGCCACACCAAGCCGGCCAATACTTCCCCCCGAGAATGTGTCCAAGGTTCCCAACAGGCTGTTCGAATCGAGGCTTCCTTGGAAGGCTGAGTGATCCACTTCCCAGAGAGGACATACGTCCCAATTCTGGACATAACCAACCACCCCAGGAGCAGCAGGAACTTCTCAGGCAGTTTTCCCTTAAAAAAATCGCCAAAATCCACACTCTTATTCTCCATAGCCGCTGCACACATCCAACCATAGCTCTTGTGGACTCAGCCTAAACCGAGCTATTATCTAACACTGAAAGCTTTAAGTAGAGGAAACTAAAACCAAGAGAAACCTGATACCATCTGCTACACAGAACTCTAGTACCAACATTTCATATACTCATTAACATAATGAGCCTTATTCGCAAGTAGTCAAAGTACAACTTCAATACAAGTCTGTGGTCACTATCTTCAAATGAAAATGAGATTTTCTACTATAACCTTCCATTCTCAAATTGCATTAGAAATTGAGTATATTGATAAAAATTTAATCTCAACAAATTTAGCTTTTGCACGACAGTGATCTCTCCACAACTAGATAGTGACCTCCCCCAAACCCTACTCGGTATATGTTAAAATTCTCAAATAGTATCGTCTACCTTTAGTCTCTTTCAAGAATCCCTAAAATCTAGCATTGCACCTAAAATTCTATACGTCTGTGTCATGCCAATCGGAATTCTTTGCTATAATGCAATCAAGCAGTAAGAAACTAAAGAATTGTGAGCAAGAGAAGTGGACCTGCTGCTCCGCTGGACGAACTCCCAGAACCGGACCTTGACATCATCAAAGCAGATTGAATGGCATTGCAAGTAAATGCAGGAGCTCCCTCCTTTTCGAGCTCCAGAGAATAAACCTCCAATCCTCTTCAGAGCTTGACTCTCTGTCTATGGTTAGAACAGTGCGGAATTGATGCAATACAATTCAATAGGGACAACGCACGGGAGAGAGAGCGCACTAGAAGTGTAGCAAAAGGCCATCTGTGGATCGGATGTAGACAATATGCCAAGATATGCAGACAATGTGGAATATACCAATTTGACATTCCAATGCAACATCTTCTATTAGAAGAATGTTATAATACTCAACCATCTCATCACAAGAAATTTTAGTTGAAGAATGGAACAACTACTTGCTGAAATCCACAAAGAGTAGGTCGTGACCCTTGGTAGTTGACTACAAAGTCCAAACACCAGTCTCTAGCAGTTTAAGGTCTATAACTTTCCCCTGCCTCACAAGATGAACACAAGAACCCGAACTTCAGTTTCATAATTCTACCTTTCACCGGACGGTAGAAAAGAGTTAAGATCTCATAAAACAGACATCAATTGAGAGAGTATTTCTGTGACAAGCAATAAGCTCAGTAGTTACAGAAATGATATGTCTTGAAGCATTTCACCTCAGGAATGGAGATCATATTCTAAACTGTAATATAACCTTGCCGCAGGACCAACTGTACTGAACAAACAACAATGGTATCCCGGCTGGAATCCTAAATGGACAACACATTAGTATATGTCAGCAAAAGGATACGCCCATTCTTAACCTCATAGGTACTTTAAAATTGCCAAGAACTGCAAAAGTAATCACTAGTCATGTGGTTGCTTGATATTTTAACTAAATAAGGAATCACACAGCAACGCAATCTGAAAAGTGGATGGTGCAATAAGCACTTTCTCTGCCCACATCAGTTTTGGTTCAAAACCTGCTAAAAAAACATTCAACAGTTCAAGACATGGAGAATCAAACTATGATAATATGTGAAATTAAAGGTGAAGTTTGACTTTCGATTTGTTAACGCCTTCCCAAACAACTCTGTGTTTATTATTAAAGAAAACAATGGCTCATGCCCAAAACATGCCACACGGAGGCTTAAAACAATGAATCTCAAACCCAGTTGCTTAAGTAAGGATACAAGTTATGAAGATGGACCTACTCAAGCTCCCGTTCAAGCTCCCGTTCCGAAGAGAAAAAATGATTCAACGCTCAAGCAGGTCCCAAACACGTAGTACTCCATGCTCATGTAGAGCAAATAAAAAGAATGAGCCATTCAACTGCCGTATTACCAAACTCCTCGCGGAGCCGCACTTTTACCCCTGCTACCATAGAATAAAATACGTACAATCAGATTCAAGCTTTCGCTAAGAGATCCAGGAGAACGTGATCAACTGTTTGAAAATATACGCAGATATGAATGTGAGGTAGGAAAAACATCTCACCTGGAGACAAATCCCCATGATCCTCTTATTCCGCGATCAGCATCTCTCAATTCAAATGGAACTTCTGCCAAACAGCCAAAAACCAGCTTAATAGAAGACGAAGGTAGGTGACTGATCAAACGAAAAAAACACCCCTCCCAACCCATTCAACCAGCTCAGAATAAAAAATAAAATTCCTTGCACGTAAAAATCACAAGTGTCTGCAAAGTTTGTAGTTCAACGTCACATCCTTGTATATCTACCTGAATTGGGACATCATGGAATGGACAAAGGCCTTTTCATCCGTCTTGTTAACCGAAAAACTAAGTACGAAGTAGAAAATGATCAAATTTCAGCATAAACTCATCAGAACCCGTCAACTTCAGTTCAATTCTAATTGTCTCATGGCATCATCCACACACTCGATGTGGACAGTAGAGTAAGACCCTCACAGCTCAGTTTGACCCCGTTCTCAAGTTCAGACACACATCATATTACTTACAATGATCTACAAACCCTCACTTTAAAATTTAACAAGAAATTCACAGCGTAAAAAGAGAGTTAGGCTCTTGTACTCAAAGGGACCCCTCCGCAGGTTAATACTCATCTCACAATGAAAGCACATTCCTACATATTGGTTAAATGCTAAATGTGACGCAATTAGTGTCCTCTATTGTATTCAATACCAATTCGTTCTCCAAGTTCGTTCGAACAACAAAAACCTAAAGAACAAACACGAAGTCTTCCGACTCAATGCTTCCCAGGCAGTGCTACCAAAATCGGAGTCTCTTGATTTCATTGCATTATTTACAGTCTTAAACTGCGTTCTTTTTGCTCCTCTACTAACAATCAATCTTCTCAAGCTATAAGTACAGATACAAAGATTGAGAAACGTTCCGAACGTTCAAATTATTACTAAACAAGGAATCGGAGAACGCAACAAAACTGAATAGGAACTCAATAAGGAACTCAACAGCGATCCATCCTCTAGTGCAGTGGTTTGCTCCATTTGTTGAAAAAAAAAGAAAAGCATACTATAAAAGTAAATGAGCTTATTTACATACTCAATGCAAGCTAACGACTGGTGTGCACACTTGAGGAGGGCAAAGGAGGAGTGGTTCCGCCCCCAACATCGCTGGCGACTGGGCAGCAGCGGGGTGACGCAGCAAGGCCGGCACTTGCACCACGGTCCATTGCACCGCACCGTCGTGAAGGAGAGGCACCTCCATGATGCTGTTCTACGAAAACAGCAAGTAGCATTTCCACCTCCAATTTTCCTTGAAGACAGTCCAAGAAAAATCTCCACCTGCACACACCGACCGCCTCAGATGCAGTTTTGTTTTGTTTGTTTTGTACCCTACGCTCGGGTCAGATCGTTAAAAAGTAATTAAAAAATAATTAAATGTGGCAGGTAATGGAATTATGTACATGAAAATCACCAAAACCCAAACACTAATTCTGCGAACAACTAATCGTTCAACCACCTAGAGCAATGAAACCACTCAAATTGTTTAGAAATTGTGACAAAATTGAGGTTCTAGAAACACAAAACATGGTCACTGACACTAACAAAATGTGCAATTGAAGATGAACATTGAAAAATTCTTGCATCTAGGTAAACTTCATCAAATTCTTGAAAGAATTTAGATATGTAGCTTCCTATTCAATTTCAAATTGAAAGAAAATTCAAGATACAACACCTGCCCAAGCCAATAACCAACATCAAGCTAAAATCAAACCGGTAAAAGGACTCCACTCTGGCAACTGCCAAAAACTCCCGGCTAGCTGGCTTGCTACAGCATTCAGAGCAACAACATGCAATCGTGATTCAATCCAAAGCTTTCCTTTTCCTCTTTGGTGCTCCAATAATTTTTGATAGCCGTGCTCTTCCTTTCCCATAAGGCATTAGGATAAGATGTTTTTAATTTTTTTCCACTTCTTCCCAAATCTCTCCAATTCTTGTTAAGAGCCTTATTGACTTCCTCAGTCCATGTCTTCAACTCGGACCCAACCTTGGACCTCCACATTTAAATTTCTAGAAGAAATTGAAGACCTAGAAGAAATTGATGATGAGATCTTGGACTTTTCTTTTAGATCTTCAACTTCTTTTAGGTCTTCAACTTCCTCTAGATCTTCAACTTCTTCTAGGTCTTCTCCTTCTAAATCAACTTCTGATACTCTCAGAGGATTTAGTATATTTTCAAAATTAAGCCCTCCATCTATGTGAGATGACCACATCCTCAAAGACCCCTAGCGTACAGAAAACTAAGAGATTTTTCTACACTAGGAGGGTCAATAAGCTTTGATTCAAGAGCACTTACACCTGTCAAAAGACTGTTCCAGTGCGGCTGGGTAAGCTATTGCTATCGCAAGCTCTTTTTCAAGATTTACCTTCAGTCCCTGAAACGTCTCACGGTGACTACAATTAGCATTTCACTATGATTATATGCAATTTGCGATGCTCTTGCGTTAAATCAGAAGTTCTGTGAATTTCACCGGCAGAACTGTGCTCTCATGCTTCAACTTCTCGAGCTTTGCCATGCTTGAATGTAGAGAGCAATCAGCAGCTGAGAGCTGTAAGCTCTTCTCCTCTAAAACAAAAATCATAGACTCATAAGCAGGTTTCCATCGCACACAGCAACGTAAAACACCCATACATGTGATGCGCTTTAAAGTGGATATAACATAGGAACTAATATCGATAGTGAATTCAAAATACAACAAAACGTGTTCATAGACGGAATACAACTACGCTGGAGAAAGTTCATGATGTCCTAAAATGAATCCGTTAAAGGGACCAAACCTTTTGTGCTAAAAGGTTGGCAACCTTGCGTGGAAGAGAATCAAGCTCAGCATTCTATTCTGACAGTGTTAGATGCAGCTCAGAAAATCGTCTTTCATGCTCCAAGCATAGAACTCGCCCTATTTCGAGTCTCTTCTTAGTCTCCTCAACCCAAAATCTAAATAGACACTTGCTCTAAACGAATAAGCATGACTACTCTCTTTCCAATAACAGAGCGGTTCATCTCACCTTGATTATTTCCTGAGGAAATAGTTGTCCTACATCAGGGCAGGAGAGATTCAGCTGCACCCAGCATGCCTAGCCAAAGCCAATTGAGCCAACCCTTTTGTTGAAAGGCAGGTTCAGGTGTAAGGAGGTCTTCTGCGGTCGGACCCTCTGCTCCACCACCGCTTTCATCCTCAAGTGTTGCAGCATTTCCATTGATATCCTGGTGTCATATTTCTTAGATAAAGTTCGGAAAAGACAAGCCATGACAAATTGTAAAGCCAAGACGAATTTCATCATGCATATGGGCATACATGTAAAGAAGAGAACCTCTTCATAACCCAAATGACTGAATTAGCTCTCTAAATCAACCTAAGCATTATTACAATAATATATTGGACCTCAAACATAAAAAAAATGACAACCTACATAAAATCAACCTACAAAAAATGACGACCTTACAGAGCTGCAACAAGAAAAGATCTCAGTGCTGTGGAGAACGCTTACCACAAGAGGCCTCTTTCTCGGCTAACAATTTGAAGAAAAAAATTTCGCCCATTTCAAATGGTCTCTCAATCTCTTCCAACTCCGCTGACTCCCCCCTAGAAGGCTACAGTACGCCTTATGCAGAAATAGTTAAATGCAAGGACATTTATCAGTGTTATCTTGAATCTTCCTGATCAAAATGAGCCCATATCAAGAAGACACAAAACAAACAATACTTTGTCTCTAATAAACGATTGCTGCTTGGCGTTCACTAGTCACAAGAATGCATAGCACGGTTCCATTCTCTACTCACACAAATATGCTAAAAATCACTACGTTTGTTTGTTAGAGAAGATTTTTGACAAACCTGGCCACGTTCCAAGCTCTCAAGCTTGTAAATGTACAGATCCACGTATCGCTCACGGTATGCCCTGCAATATCGCGAAACACCATTTTCAATTCTCTTTAGAAAATTCCAATAACCATGAAGTACAACATGAATTCGTCCGATGTTAATTAACCATGAAGTACAACATGAATTCGTCCGATGTTGATTAACCATGAAGTACGACATGAATTCGTCCGATGTTAATTAACCATGAAGTACGACATGAATTCGTCCGATGTTAATTAACCATGAAGTACGACAGGAATTCGTCCGATGTTAATTAACCATGAAGTACGACAAGAATTTGTCCGATGTTAAATCATCTGGCACAGACAAGGCTTCAAAAGCTCAAGAATGACCCAAATATGACGTAGTTTTCAATTAATTTCAGTGCTCCCCCATGCCTGGTTGGGCGAACCTACACGCCCTCCTTTCTCCTCATGAATACAAAGTTCCCAAAGTTAAAAAGCTCTTTTCACCCACCAAACTCTCTTTTGCCTATAACCACAAACATAACCATAACCATAAAGTACTTAGGCGCTATCATGCACGTTACCTGAAGTGACGCATCATTTGTGTGCCGTAACTTTCCAGTGGAAAACCAAAATACACGAATCCTTCTATCAGGCGATGTGGTTACAAATTGCTTCCCATCAGGGCTCACTTGCTCACAGTAAGATCCATTCACTCTACCATTAAAGACACGCCCACAAGTTCAGTTGCAATTCAAGAATACAAGCCTTACATTCTTGATCTCGTACTCACTCTACAGAAGTTGAGAATTGAAGTAGTTGTCAGAATACACATAAGCTATGGTTCTCCTGACATATGCAGGATATAAGGAGGTAATTCAACAAACAGCAAGTGTGCATGCAAGACGGGGAATGAGTACAGACCTCACGGGAGGACACAGTTGTCTTTGCTTTCGCAAGTGCGTACAGATCAGCCTCCGTCTAGAACTTAAACTGCAAACTACACCATTACCCTTATTCATTCCAATTCCCACCACTTAAACCCTATATTTGACACGCATAGACGTCATAGATTTTGACGGAGTCAAAGATAACGACCCATCAATCAATAGTGCTGAGAATAAACAATCCCAAGAAAATAAAGCCCCCGTCACATTTCTTTAAAGAACAAAAACGTGGAGTCCCCCAAAACCTTAAAAACAAGTACAAATTTCCAAGGCAATAGAGAAAAAAAAGGAGATAAATACCCGTGCTTAGGGAACTCTAAGGTTTCAGGGCTCCAATATTCAAGCAGAGCCTTGGCATCTGCAGAAACTTCAATATCCAATGTTGGACAAAACTTCGAGATCTTCATCGGAGCCATGTGAATATGCTTCGATATTATGGGCTTGTTGCTACCAGATCGTGCATATAAAATGTAAACATGCGGAGAGGTTTTGTCGCTTATTGCAAGCTTGGCCCTTGCATCACCTTGCTTGAATACCCACTCAACAACTTGCGGCATGAACATTAATTTCAGCATGGCAATCATGTCATAATTGATCACATCATACATCTTGACAGCCTCGTCATCGGATATTGTGCAACACAGCAACCCATCTGCACTCACTTAAACATGAAAATAAGCTTCACGAATCATGAACAAACTTGTGCAGCAGATTAGTGACTATAACATTGGCGTCAAAATGAAGTCCACGACTAGATCACAACAGCCCATATATCAATAAGTAAAAACCATGTCAATAGAAATGGATGGAATGTTTTCAAAGCTCATATTGCAAGAAAATCGGGCAAATTACATTGAAATTCTCACTTATCTACACATTCATAATAACCAAATTTTTCAAGATCAGACAAATCCATGTTGAAAAAACACAAGAAACTTACAGCAAGTCCACATATGGGACCCAAGTGTGACTGGAAATGCTTAACAAATTCGATCCCCATGCCCTTTTTGACCAAAACTTGATATGACCTGTAGGATGCAGAAAAAACTATCAGAACGTTGGACCAGACAAAGACAAAGTTTCATTTATTTAACCGTCTCTTGGAAGCAGCATGATACCACACAACTAATTAATGCCAGTTCTCGCCATTGATCAAGTGCACAACTCCAAGAATAGAGAAAACAAATCACCATAACAACTTCCGATTCTGAAAAAATCTGCTCTAGACACAGCCAGGTGAGTCACAACGTCTCGATACATATAGCTCTTCTCATATCTGTTATCCAATTGTTCCCACAATTGATCAGCTCATCATATTGTTCAATGGTCCAGTTTCTCAACTATAATAAGCAAAAGAACCACGCTCAGGTACGAATGTGATAGCATCGAAATACTGTCACCAGGATAGATCTTGCTGGACGAAACCTGACAGCCAATACTTGCAGAATCTAAAGAGCAGGGTAGGGGGCAGCATTCAAAGACATAAAAGATTCTAGGGAGTGTCCGTTAGGAATGATTTATGAAGTCAACAATTGCAATACAAAAGATGAATGCAGTAGGTTCAGCTCACTCAGACCAATACAAAACCCTTCATTCAGTAGATTTTCGTCACTAAAAATCCTCTTTCAATTCTATTTGCCAAAGTCTGAAATCGTGCGATGCGTGAGCTGTTTCTTGAAAGACGCTTTACAAGGTCCAAAAGAGAGTTAAAAACAGAGTGCGATGAAACTTAAACTGCTCCTAAACCCTTGATTCAACAGAATAAAAAATAATTCAAAATTTCCAAAGTCTCAAATCATGAGCTGATTCTTAAAACCGCTTCATGAAGTTCAAAAGTGAAATTACAAGTTAAAAAATATGCTGTGAAGCTTAAACTGATACTTAAACCTTAGGATCAACAATTTGTCAAAGTCTTCAATCCTAAGATCCGTGAGCTGTTCCTTGAATGCGCGTAAAAAAGAGAAAAATCAAAATGAATAAGAGAAGATCGCGATATAACTCAAACCCACGCTAAACCCTTGGCTTCAACGAAATTTCAGAACACCATAGCTCTGATTCCATGTTATTGACAAAGTTGCAAATCATAGGCTGTTTCTTCAAAAACGCTTTCTTTGAAGTTCACAAATCAAATTTAGAATTCAAATAATGCTAAAAAGCTCAAACTGATACTCAAAACTTTAGTTTCAGTAATTTGCCAAAGTCTCCAATCAGAAGATCAGTAAGTGTTTCTGCACACCAAAACCCTAATTCATTGCTTTTCACCGAACTCTCAGATGCGAGATCTGCAGTCTCTACAACAGGAGGGCCTCTCCCCTCTCTCAATGCCCGATTAGCACTCACATTTGTGCAGATGGGAGCGCGTCCAGGAATGCCCTCTCGAACTCTAGAGGCCGCAAAGCACAAACTTCTTGCCCTTCTCGCTCTCTCAATCCTCGTCTAGTATACTGATCCAAGCCTTCAATGGAAAGAGGTGATACGATAACAAACCTGAGGAAAGTCGTAAAATCGTAAGGTGCTAGCAACGAACAGGTAGCACATGCGAATTCAAGCAACAAGGACCATCTAAAACCATCTATTCAAATCAACATCTTAAATTCCATTGATTTGGATCTTTGGCAGCATCTTTTTCTACCAAGGTCCCTTAAAATGGGATTAGACCTAGCAATTAAGGACCATCTAGAACCATGTTTCAACATTCACTCTGCAAGGGCCATGTCCTCGGCCCAGGTCCACTTATGAGTGAATCCCCCTTTCTTTGCAAATTTACCAGAACGTGTTATGTTAGCCACTCTCTCGGACCTACGAAGTGCTTGGTTTGAGGACTTTGCTGTCTCACTCAGAACTTCAACTCTTCCCTCCACGTCCTTTTCCAGCTCTTGCGCATGCTGCGATCGTTGTCTCAGTTGCCCCTTAGCTTTCCTTTTCTCGTTCGTCCTGGAATGATGCATACGGTCTGGGCTAGATCTTGATAAGGAAGGCATGTACTTGCAGGATATCTGCTCCGTCTCCAAGCAGACTTTGTTGAGGGCTTGATCGCCTTCGACAAGAGAATCTACCAGCTCGACTGTGGCACTCAGCAAATCCTTTGCTGGAGCTTCGATTTCAGAGTCCTTCACTCTCAAAATAATCTCATACTTTTCGATCACATCCAATTTCTCATCTTCCCATCCCTCAACATCAACCTGATACTATTCAGCTCACTTATACGCTCTGCCACAGCTCCCTTCAATACTGCAGGCTCTTTGAATAATACTTCAGCTTTAGGTCTTAAGTCCACAAGCTCTGCTTGAATAGAGCTGATGGCCAGGACAGTTTCGGATTCCGCCTGACACCGCGTAAGGTCGTTCTCAGAATTTTCTTCCTTGAGTTTCAAATTTTCTCTATAAGTAACTTCTAGCTCCCGCTTTGTATTCTCCAGCTTGTGCTGAGGAACCAGCCTTTTCACCTCGTCCACCGCACCTCCCTCCTCCAGATCAGAATACTCTTGTTCTATCTCACAGAGCTCTTGCTCCTTCACTATTTTGCGTTCAAGGCGCTCGATCTTCCTCTTCGAGATCCGCTCTCTCTCTTTCCTTCTCTTCAGCTCCTCCAACGGCTTCGAGTGCTTCCCTTGCAATACATCAAACTTTTCAATCGAATACAGGTGATGATTCTCCAAGAATTCCGTTACAATCTCGTCTTCATCCAATCGCTCGCTAAGACGTATCGATTTCTGGTCTAGAGTATACAGCCTGGACACAGCATCAAAGAACGTAGTCTCTGAAACCTCGCTAGCCGCCTTCGATTTTGAAATCGTCTCTTTGGCCTCTTGCAACTGCTCTGTTAGGCTTGAAACCTTCGCCTCGACTTCCTGCCGGAGGGATCTCTCCTCGTCAAGGGCCACCTCAAGCGACTCCAGCTTTAACTGTAAATGCAACTCCTCTTCTTACTCCTCTTTATGGTGCCTCTCAATTTCTTGGGCTTTCTGGAGTCGTTCCAATGAGCATGACTATTGCTCGTCATCCCTCGCCAAGAGCTTAGCAATCATCTGACGGGCATCATCGAGTTGACTTTTTAGCTCAGTCTTCTTCATGCCAAAAGGAAAAGCCAAAACGCCACGATCCCATATCAGTACACGCCAGTAAACTCCAAATGATAAATTATAGCACACAAACATACAGCAGAAAATTTACCATTGAGATGTTCTCTTCGGCCTCTTGCAACTGCTCTGTTAGGCTTGAAACCTTCGCCTCGACTTCCTGCCGGAGGAATCTCTCCTCGTCAAGGGCCACCAACGTCATCTCTAGCTGAGTTTTCAGCTCGGTCTCCTTCAGATGCATTTCTCTTACCTCCGCTCGTAGAGAGGCAATGCAAGCATCATTTGCAAGGCGGTCCTTCCTCTGAAGAGTGGGCACATCCAAGAATCCTTCATTCCTGAACCTACTCCAGATTTCAGCCTTCGATGTCTTACTGAAACTAGACTTTGAAACCAAGTCGTCCATGAAAAGTTGGTTTGACACCAAGATTAAGCCTCTCCTCCAGAGCTCCTATCTTCCTCTTAAAACCACGCTGAAGAAACCCTAATCGACGACCAAAATAGGTTCGTGCATTCAGTCGAAGTGAAGAGTCATTGACAAGTTCAATGGAGACAACTTTGGCCTATGGAAGTTCAAGATGGAGATGGTTTTGGCCGAGAAAGACTTGTGGGAGATTGTGGAGGGCACAGAGGAGGTGCCTGCAACCGATGCAGATGTCAAAGTCAAGAAGGCCTATGAGAGGAGGGTCAAGAAGGCCTTTTCCATGATTGCTTACAATCTTGTCAATAGGCAACTTGCACATGTTCGAGCATGCAAAGGACCCGCGGAAGCATGGAAGGTGCTTTGCAACATTCATGAGACCAAGAGCTTGTCCAACATGCTCTTCATTTGGCGCAAGTTCTTCACGTGCAAGATGCAAGAGAACGAAGACATGCTTGACCACATCAACAAGGTCAAGGCATTGGCGGACCAACTTGCTTGTTTGGAGGTGCCCGTCACGGATGGTGACATTGTTATGACTTTACTTGACAGCTTGCCACCTTCTTATGAGTATCTCATCATGGCGTTGAAGACAAGACCTATGGAGGAGCTCACTCTTGACTTCATCACGGCAAGATTGATGCATGAGGTGTCCAAAAGCAAGGAGAATGAGCCCCAAGAAGGAAGGGCAGCATTCTTCTCACAATATGGCCAAGGGGGGAGCTCACAACCACGCAAAGAGACACGCACGTGTTACAATTGTGGTAAGCCCGGCCACCTTGCAAGGTTTTATAGGTTGCCCAAGAAAGAAAGTGCAAACAAGGTTAGTGTGAACGAAGTGGAGGAGGACTTTGCGTTTGCGGCCAATGATGGATATGACAACACCGACATGTTGACATGGATTATTGACTCAAGTGCAACGCAACACATGACTTCACATAGGCAAGCGTTTCTCACATAATCTGCCATTAACAACCGCAAAGTGTATTTGGGGGACAACAACATGGTGGACGCAATTGGCATGGGGTGCATCGTGGTGGAGGTGGAGGTGAAGGGTCAATTGAAGACCATTCGCATCTAAGATGCATTGCATATGCCCAAGTTGCATGCCAATTTGCTCTCGGTGACCAAGTTGGTGTCACAACATTTTAAGGTGCAATTCAACAACAAGGGTTGTGTTTTGGGTACACCCAACGGAGAGATGATTGTGACCGCACCAAAAGAGGGCAACTTGTATCATTTGAGGTTCAAGAGCGTGAATGGCACAAGCAAGGCGTGTTTGGCGCAAGAAACACTCCAACAACACTCATTGGAGCTATGGCACAAGAGATTGG
>CATNWC010000235.1:0-29192 GCA_951230915.1 Antitrichia curtipendula | reverse complement strand
TGACCAAGTCAACAAAAAAAAAAAAAAATTTTGTTGATTTGGGTACTGTATCGTCCGATTTAACAGTTTCTTGTTGATTTTGGTACAAGTTAACAAAATGGTAACAAAATTTTGTTAATTTGAATAGTGCACGCCCAAATCAACAAAAAGATCAACACTTTTTTGTTCACCTTAGTACAAAAGTGTCAAATACATTTTCTATATAGAATGGAACTTTCATTTTTGAAATCAGCAAACTTCAGGGTCCATTTAGGCATAGTAAAATACATTTTTTCAAAAAACTTTGGACTAACAAAAGTTGAATATTTAAGCTAAATTTTATCTCCAAAAATCCGTTTGCAATTTTAACTTTGTAATCAGAAGTTATAGATAAAAGTTCAGAGAGGGGTTGTAGTGGACATTTTCTTTGGCATTTTTAAACATCTTCTCTGCATTTTGTCCATAACTTTTGATTGAAGACTCCAAATAATAAATGGACTATTAGAGGTGAAATTTAGCTCAATTTTTCCGCTTTTTGTAGTTCACAGTTTTTTGAAAAAATGTGTTTTACTATGCTTAAATGAACCCTAAAGTCTATTAAATTTACCAAGAAAATGAAAAAATCCAAAAAACATTTATTATTTAACATTGTAATCTACATGTGTGGGGTTTTTTTTTCATAGTAAAAGCACACTTACAAAAGATTAGGCAATTAGGAGTTAACCCCAAAGTAACATTGAGGACAGAAAGTGTCCTTCATGTTTTTCAGACCAAATTTGGTGTCAATTATTAAACTTAGATGGAAAAACGCAACAAAAAGAGATTGAAGGATTTTGTGAGACCTATCCAATGACACCAAGCACAAGAAATTTGAAGAAGTGTTATGATTTCTAAGACGCTTGACATGTTTGAATTAGCTAGAAGTCCCTTGGTGCGGCATAGAAATGAGGGATTGAAGCTAACGTCATTCAATCTTGCCTTGTTGGTGACAAAGGACCCAAAATTTTCACCAACTTCCATTTAGTCTTTGGGTGCTTTTGCCCGCTCGGATCTCTATGGTTTCCATTGCACTTATTTTTCCAAATTTTTAAAAGAAATGGTCCTTTTTTGGAAGTGTCCAACCTATTTGCCTAAAGTACATTGAATATTGCACAATTTTACAGATTTTGCAGTTTTCTAAAGTGGAGATGGAAATTCATATAGCAAGCTAAAAAAATTTAGTTTGAGTCTACTGGAAATTTGCAAATTTCCTTGCCGTACTAGACTTCCAAAGCGAAAAGAACAATGTTTGAACCTGCTATTTCTTGATTGTTGATAGCATTTTTCCAAGCAAAAAAACATAAAATATAAGAAAATCACCATTTCAAAAATTTTGAAGTGATTTGTATATCAATGTAGTTTCCCTTTCTACGGTTGGATTTACCTAAAAATCATTAGATTTTCCTAGAGAAAAATTTAAAATGAATACCAATAAAAGTGATTTTGAAACAGAAAAAATCCCATGTCACTTTGGGGTTAAATCACCATGGTTGGAATTCTATGTACAATGACATTTTATTTTTTTAACTTAATCATTTAAAATTCGGTATTTTTCAAAATCAGCAGACTTTAGATGCCATTAAGGCATAGTAAAACATCTTTTTTCAAAAAACTTTGAACTAATCAAAGTTGAAGAATCAAACTAAATTTCACCTCCAAAAATCCGTTTGCATTTTCAAGTCTCCAATCAAAAGTTATGGACAAAATTCAGAGAGGATGTGGAATGAAGAATTTCTTAAACACTTTTAAACATCCAGTCTGAAAACGGATTTTTGGAGGTGAAAGTTAGCTTGATTCTTCAACTTTAATTAGTTCAAAGTTTTTTGAAAAAAGATGTTTTACTATGCCTAAATGGCATTTGAAGTCTACTGAATTCACCAAAGAAATGTTAAACTTCAAAAACAACTAAATAAATCAAATAAAAATCAATATACATACATGCATGTGTTTGTGTGGTGTAGTGGTAAAGAGAACTACCCTTCTCTCCAAGGGGTGCAAGGTTCAAACCCCCTTGGATCCCTTGCCTAGAAGGGGGGAGCTACCCTTGCCACGTGGCAGTTGCTACAGTCTGCCACGTGGCATTTTTTGATTGGCCGATTTGTTTTCAAATCTTTTAATATTAAAAAGAAAAGAAAAACGGGTGACCAAATTAACAAAAAATTCAACAGTTTTTAGTTACATACCGTCCAAGTCAACTTGACCAAAGCTACTAAAAATTGTTACAAATTAGACCAGTTTTTTGTTATTTTTTTGTTGATTTGGTCACCAGTTTTCTAGTAGTGCAAGTGCTACACCTGGGGGTCCCAATGTCTCAATTGGGCCTCAAGTGCTACACTTTGGGATCCCAATGTCTCAATTGGGCCCCAAGTGCTACACATGGGGGTCCCATTGTGTTAATAGGGGCCCCCAATACTACATTTGGAGGTCCCAATTTCTCAACTGGGCCCCAAGTGCTACATTGTGTGGGTCCCAGTGTTTCAATTGGGCCTCAAGTACTACATTTTGGGCGTCCCAATGTCTCAACTGGGCTCCAAGCGCTACACTTGGGGGTCCCACTACATTTTGGGGGTCCCAGTGTCTCAATTGGACCTCGAGTGCTGCACCTGGGGGTCCCAATGTCTCAACTGGCCCCAAGTGCTATACTTGGGGGTCCCAGTGTCTCAACTGGGCCCCAAGTGCTACACCTCGGGGTTCCAGTGTCTCAACTGGGCCTCAAGTGCTACACTTGGGTCCCAATGTCTCATTTGGGCCCCAAGTGCTACACCTAGGGGTTCCAATGTCTCACCTGGGCCCCAAGTGCTATACCTGGGGGTCCCAATGTCTCAGCTAGGGCCCCAAGTGCTATACGTGGGGTCCAAGTGTCTCAATTGGGCCCCAAGTACTACATCTATAATTAAACATATAGCATTAATATTAACTATGCTTGGTTGTAATTAATGACATTAATGGATGGTTATACTGGCCTAAGTGTAGTATCTTTGGTCAAAATTTAGGGACTTAGGGTCCGCAAGTGCTGCACTTGGGGCCCAAATTGAGACACTTGGGGCCCCTAGGTGTATCACTTGGGAGTCCAATTGAGACACTAGGGGCCCCTAGATGCAGTACTTGGGGCCCCAGTTGAGACATTAGAAACCCCAGGTGTACTTGGGCCCCAATTGAGACACTTGGGGCCCCTAGATGTAGTGTTTGGGGCCCTTGTTAAGAATTATATAAAATTGCAAATTCCAAAATTAAATGTTTTAGACATAACCAATATAATGTGGTCTACTCTATAGTCTACAACACTTCAATTCACTTCAACACCATTTTACTTTTTTACTTTTACTTTGTTTACTGCAAGTCTAGTTCAATGAATAAATGGGTACAGTTTAGTGAGACCCTATGGATGACAAACATAACTTTGCTTATTTTTAGGAAGAAATTTATATGTTTATATATATTTATATTAAATTTATAACTTTTTAATCATCATTGTTATCAGAGTCAAAGTCATTATTTGATTCACCACTATCCCAAGTCATTGGCGCTCCATATTTAAGTTGATGTTTTATTATTGTACTAAGTAATTGTTTATTCACTAATGCTACCCCTACTTTGTACACAGTCTCTGCTAATGTCTTATGTACAAACCTTAATGTTCCATGGGTAGTTGTCTTACTTCGAACAAATGCTCCAGCTCCTTTGCTTGTATCAAATTTTAAACAATGTTGGAACAGACCAAAACATCCTCCTCCAGGATCCCCTCTTGTAAACCAAGCAATTAAAGATGCTTCCATATCATACTTATCTAGATGAGGCTTGATGTAAGAATTCTTGGAAATGTGCATTTGGTGGACTTGGGTGGGATATTGGTCTAATCCTATCGAAACACAATTCATTGGAGCAAATTGGTCATAATAGAATTGTTGTACATGACTACCAAATTGATCCAATTCCATCCAAATAGATGAAGCAATGCTATCACCAAGTCCTCTAAAACTTTTTTGTATAGAATCTTGTATTTTATTCTGATGGTACTTCACTACATTGCCTTTTGACTTTGTTCCACCATGAGCAAGATAGCCATGACTTACAGATTTGTATTTGCCCCGCTTTGGACTTTTTTGATTCTTTTTTGCTTCATATGGAGATGTCTCATAATAGTGATTTGAAATTCTGTTACCAGCAGTTTGTCTTTGTCGTCCTGCCCAGACACAAATGGAATAAGTAGCCCATAATACATACCACTCTCAAAGGCAAAGTCACACGAATACAAGTACTGACATAGATTTAGAAGGGCCTTACCCGCGTGGGATAAACCGAGCCCGTTCGAAGGCCTGAGGAAGAATTGATATCCCTATTTGGCCGTCGTGTTAACAGTGACGACTGAATGAGGACTCTTTATTGATCGCAGTCGTTGGAAGCAGATAGTGCAGTCTTCAGAAGCGCGTTGTGTGATAAGTTGTGATCGATATGTGTTGCACCTCATGTTTCCATTTGTGGACGTTCATTTGGAACACTATGATCTAGGAATTCTCAACCGAGACGACACTAATGACAGGGCTTCTATCTTCGGTCATAACACACTTTAGTCGCATCAAATACAGACCGACTACCCTGTCGGCTGAACAAATGCACTTGTAGTCAAATAAGCTTCACAAAAGGCGGCACTCCCAGAGGTACATAAAACGACATCACTGTCTTCCGATTTTTTTTTTTTTTAAATGTGCATGTCAAATGCATCATGTACACTTTCTGCTGCCCTTGCAGTCAGAGATTTGTATAACAGTATGGCAGTCTGCACAATTATAAACAAGACATGCAGGTCATCGATATGGAGAATGTGAAGTTCCGGTCCTTAAACTGTACAGGAATTCAGCGCACGGTGAAGCTCTCCAGCGACTAATGTACAGCAGAGCAGGAAGGAGATCGATATGTGACTTGAATATTAGAACGCCTGTAGACGGTACTGCAGTACGAACCACTACCAAAATTGACAACATGGTGGGTAAAATGTGTTGACGTGTAGACATTTACAGCCGACGCGAAAGGGACTGCTAGAAACGAGCTTCATGAAATCAATGGCTACTCGAAGAGGGTGGCATCATTACACTGGTTCTGCGAAGCAAGTGGCACACTGTCGTCGACATCACGGTTGCAATCTGACCGTGGAGGCACAGGTGAATGTTCATGAGAACGTTCACAACGACCCATCTGGAAACTAGATGTCAGTGCTGCTGAAAGTCGAGAGAGACAGTGAACTACTTCGCCCTGTTTTTCGATAGAGAGTCGGGCGTTATCATTCGCTGCTTTGGCTGCCTCGTACAAGCGTCGGTCTCGATCACGTTGGTAATCCATTTGCCGACTGAAGATTGAGAGTTGCATCTGAATTTTGGAAGATTCGACTTCGCGACTGGATTCAGCCAACTCCTTCATCTGCGACGTCATAGCACTTCCAGTGGCTCTAGTAGCCTCAGCTATAATGGCGTGTCCGGATTGTGTCTTCCTCCTCACTGCAGTGTTGCCTGGCCGACGGCGAAAGTCGAAGTCCGTAGTGTCGGACGAGCTAAGGACATGGGGAGTTACTCCCGGAGGGAGAACTGACTTGTGTGCGGGTGATGGAGAACTCAATGGACATGCAGTATTCAGAGGAACTGCATGACCTTGTCCGTTGCTTGGGATTTCAGCACTTCAAGAGTGCGAACTGGTACTGAAGCTGTCGATGTCCATGGGGCCGGCCTTTGATGTGAGAGGGTCTTCGTCAAAGTCGTCATTGAAGTCGCCGTGGTCGCTGTGCTTGGGCAGTGACTGATCCGAGTTGTAGTTGACATCCTGCGGAGACATTAAGTCTCGCGTGTGAGGTGGATTCACACATGGGCGGCTGTTGTACCAAGAGTGGATGTGCTCAAAAACTTCGTATGCAAACAATCTGGGAAGAGCGTCGTCCTTTCGCTGACTTGTGTTCATTTTCCAATAACTGAGCTCGTTGGTCCCACTGCGTGCGTGGAAGTCGACAATGCGCTTGTATTCGGCCAAGATTAAATTCCACTTGCTTTTGCAGGCGGCACCATCACGGGGAGTACTGGAAGGAGTAGTTGATTTCACGACATTGCTGATTTGTTGCCACTTGCCAGCATCAGGAACCATGAGTTCGCGTGTGTCATTGCTCTGCACTTCACGTAAGAACATAGCGCGTTTTGCATCTATCAGGGCTGCCACTTCATGCGCTGTCCAATTCGGGCATCTCTCCTTTCGTGCACGCTTTGCGGGGCTGACGTTGTCTGCATTATCGGAGGCGGACAGGGATTGCCCCACACACAAAGATGGATGACCTGTGCCCGCAGATGTCCGTTGCCTTGTACCAGCTGCATGGCAATCGATAGGCGTTACGATGGACATGCAGGACCATGAAGAAAATGAGGAGTCCGCATAGTACTGGTAAGGAAACAGCACGTGAAATGTATGATGGCGGCAGTGGTCAGAGCTCCCGGGCATGCATACGTACGAAAATCAAACATGGCAATGCAATAACTGACACGGCAAACACGGAAATCAGCGTAAGGTGCATGTCTGAATAGTACATGTCTGGAACGAGGCACCTGAAGACGTTGCATGTCGTGCAAGTGAAGGACGCGAAACGCTAACGCCTGCGACTGTAGGACACACTCAATTAATATCGACATGTATGTGAGCATGCACAACTGCCGCTGCGTCCACGATGAAGTGAGTCATGGAATTCTTGACAAACACAAGTCATGACATTGTTGCCCGTTGTTCACCAAGCACAACAAGAGCGACCAACAAGAGAAACAGCGTCAAAGTTCAGGATGGCATGACGTACCCGGGACGAAGGCGGATCGATCTGCGCCGCCAGAGTGACCTGATTTCGCATCTCCACGATTAGCCATCGCTTCTTGAAGTGGACAGAGTTGTGATTATGAAGACAATATTTTCAGACACGCAGGTGTCACCGAAACATACAGTAGTACTCTACCGCGTATGAGTACCAAAACGACGTTCAAAAGGAGGCAAATTCTGAGAGCAACAGTGCCAGTACAGTGCGGTCACTGACAGTGCAACGGGAAAGAAAACAGAATTCTGATCAAGAGGCTTCGACTACACTGTTCTGCCTCACTATGCAAATACAATTGTGCAACTACTGAATTCTCGAAGATCGAAGTGCGAGTTCTTTGCGTCTCCAGCATCCCAATTTGTAGTAGTCAAACACCTCCGCGGAGCCGCCAATCTTCAATTCTGTCGTAACTTGCAAGCCTTACCGTGCGTTGCATGGCTAGCGTACGTCGTGAAGGTTTCAAGACTTCTAATAGTTTACCACTAATTCGCCGAAGGAAGTTAACTGCGATTTAGAAGAGCATTAAACTAAGAGCGCTATTAAGGCCCTGAAATCTACGATTCCACCTTCTACGCCACTTTTCTACGACCGCTTCTAAAGACTTGTTGTTAAATAGTGTTCTGCCGCCGGCGTCCTTCACACCCCGTGCTTGCAACGTCCACGTACGCATCCACGTAGGATCGGCACCTAGCACTCTTGCGTGGTGTGGACGCAACTCCCTGTTCACGCCAGAAAGACATCAAAGGACCAGCCGTAGCAGCAAGTGTGAAACCCTCTTAAAGAGGGTACATCATTCAATGAAAAGAAATTTGTATGACCAGATGTAAATAGCAAAAGCTTGTTATTGATTGCTTCAGTTGTGCCAGTGAGATATTCAAGCATTACTGGTTGGATCTGTAATTCTGTATGCTGAGAACATAAGAGCATCTCCAGCGGTTCACGCTACAGTGACCCTGCAAAGCCTGTGGCGTAACCGGAAGGAGAACTTTGACCCAACGCTTGCAACCGGAAGCGTTTTTCAACGCCGGGACTACTAAAATTTTGGCTTGACACGGAATGTTGCAGGGGCTTGCACGATTGACTCGTGCCACGCTACTGGCAAACACAATTAATTAGGTGTTGTTTTCAATGGCGCCGAGAGGTGGAGGACGTTCGGGCAGGAGGAGAGAAAATTTGTCGTAGGCTGGAGCAAGGGAACCACCGTTCCGCAATTTTGCCCCCAATTTAAGCCCCCAATTTAAGAAAGTTTGGGCCCAAGGTAAATAAGCTTGGGCCCCAAACTCAAGAAACTTGGGCCCAAATTGAAGAAGCTTCGGCCCCAAACTAAAGAAATTTGGGCCCAAATTAGAGAAGCTTCGGCCCCAAACTCTAAAAGTTTGGGTCCAAGTTAGAGAAGTTTCGGCCCCAAACTCTAAAAGTTTGGGTCCAAGTTAGAGAAGCTTCGGCCCCAAACTCTAAAAGTTTGGATCCAAGTTAGAGAAGCTTCGGCCCCAAACTCTAAAAGTTTGGGCCCAAAATAGAGAAGTTTGGATCTCTGATACATCTAGTTTCTATATAAAGATCGTAAACTTGCAGTTCAAATCCTTTTTTTTTAATCATTAGAAATCTTACTCAAAGTGATTTCTATAAATAGAATTAGACTATTATTACCAAAAAATTATATTATTCTAAAAATAAAATTGATATATTTATAAATTAATTTTTATTATTACAAATGAAATTCAAATAAAAAACTATCAATAATTTAGGACATGTTGTTTATTTCTTTATTACACAGTGATCTTTTGAACTATGGATCCTTTGGCTACATTCTTGATACCGTTGTAAAGCTCTTCAAAAGGAAGGGTGCATAGATTTAATTTGGTGGTTTTTGGACCTACAAAGTAATAGTTATTGATTTTCAAATTTTTCATTGAATCAAAAAATTAGAAAAAATACTTTTACTTTCATTTTAAACCAATCAATTGCTTGATGTTGAATTTGTGAGGGATTTATTGAATTAAAAAATAAAAAATAATTAAAGATTCTTTAAATTAAAAAATTTCTTCTATATTTTGTATAAATTACTATTATTTTAAAAATAAATCAAAATCTAGAAATTGTGCTCTCTTTAGATGTTGGCATTGTACTACCCAAATGAATAGTACTTGATCAAAAAGTAATGTTTCTTATTCAAAAAATTTATAATGCATACAAAATATACCTATAGGCAATGACGGTTACTTTAAAGAAATAATAACCTTATCTACAAAAAATGAAGTTCTTGAAAAAATTACAAATAAGTCTTTGAATCCAAATGAATTGTAATTGATCAGAGTGTAATGTTTTTTATTTAAGGAATCCATGATGCATACCAAATATACATTTAGACCATGACAGTTAATTTAGAAAAAGAATAACTTTACCTACAAAAATGAAGTTCTTATCTACAAATAAGTCTTTGAAATATTAGCAAATCTTAAAATCAGTTTGTTAAAAATATAGATGTAGATTTACAAACACCTATGTTCTCACATGATCATCTATATATTGTACTTTCTTAAACAACATTCATAAATTTGTTGAAAGTGCTTTTCTTTCAAAATGTGCTCCAAACAACTAACATAGTATTTTCAAAAGTTCTTATATGAAAAGTTTACTATAAAACCTCTTGAATTTCAAACATTTAGTGAAATGTTGAATTAAAAATGAATAATTTTTTTTATCTTGACTTTAGCAATGGTATATGACACAAGTTTCTTTATTTTATTTTTTATGAACCAAAGGTATTAGAAAATTATTTTTACACTTACTTTGATTATGGCATCACAACATGGCTGTTCTACTTATTATGAAAAATGACTTTGCAACATAAATTGATTGCTTGTTTAATTAATTGATTGTTGTCTAAAAATCTGACTATTATGATTAGAAATGAATTATTATTAATAGAAATGAATTATTATTAATAGAAATGGACTACTATCATTATAAAAAATAGAATATTATTGAATAAAATATCTTGGCTAAACAAAAGAAATGAATTTGTATTATTAGAAATGAATTACATTATAACGTCATTACCGTTGGAAATGAAGCATTTTTACTATTAACCCCTAAAGGTCCAAGTGTCCCCTCGGGGGACAATTTGAAATTCGGGCAGGTTCCAGTGATCTCAGTTTTTAATGAAACTTTTTGAAACATTTTCATAAGATAGGGTTACTGATAAGCTTCGTGGGAATATAATTTTTATTTCAATCGGTGCCTGAATGCAAAAGTTATACCACAAAAAGCCCAAATTTTAACTCGACGGGCAGAAAAATAAATCCACAAAAAAATTTAAATTAAATTTTTTATTTTATTTTCCTTGTAGATCATATTTTTGTCTACATGTGAAGCTTTGATTCATTCCATTTGGATTAGTAATGTGAAAGTTATGAAGAATCTTATTTTTTGGGCAATCGGAGCATCTTTTTGAAAAAATAACTCATAGATTCATTTTCTCTCATTGCACTCAGTTTTTTTCTTTGTAACTGCCCGCCTCTATCTATTGTTGTTAATGGACGGCCTGCACTTACATCTTTTACTTTCCCCAAGACCAGCTCCTCAGGAAGCATGTTCACGTGCCTAGTTTACAGAGCACCGTTGGCCGGCCGGGAAGGAGAAACGACAGTCAATCACGGTACATGGTCTGTGGCGCGCCCCTTTTCCAGGTTGCCGTTGGAGATGCTCTAAGCTGTGTGCACCTGTAATTGTCAATGCCCCAAATGGGACACCTATATTTACACCAAAAAATGCCAGTAGAAACTCAGATATTGACGACACAAGATGTACAATACAATACACAATTGAAACATCATGAGAGCATATGAGAGTTTAGTGTCAATTTTTGGTACTTCTACAGATGATACTTTGAAATTTTAGAACTTATTCTTGCAGTGTCCAAATAATTCATGCTGAAATATGTTGGAATCCTCTCACTTGAAATTAAGATTTGATAAAAAAACAATTTATGTTTTATAATTGTAAGTATGCTTCATTCATTGCTACTAGTGTCAATTATAGATGCGCTTACCTTATAAAACTTGGAATACTTTTTTGTAGATACAAGTACTAGTGTAGAATGCATCTCTTGCTTGCAAATGTAGTTGTTTTTCCAAAACTTGTTGTATAGTACATCCAAAAAATTATTAGTCAAGTTGCTGACAAACTAATACACTATTACAAGATATAATCTAGTAAGAATGCCTTGAAAGGGATTGGCAATGAAAATACAAGAAAATCTCTAAACTATGTGAAAGATTATTTTAGTGTTGTGTGGGAGTAATCTCTTTTATACAATTAAATATTCATATGGAAAACAAACCAAACACCTTCACTGTAAGAGGCTATGGTCTTATAGCATTGACTCATTTTTTTCAAGTAAGTAAGGTCTACTCAAACTTTCTCACATGTACTCCCTTTGTCTCACTAAAAACTTCCAAAAAACTTCCCTACAAGGTAGTAATTGTACTTTTAGTCTTTATCCCAGTGATACATACTTCCCAAAACTAGTAACCCATCCCCTAGATCTATGCTAAATCTATAGCTTAGGGGTTGTCGTTCAGGCACCAAAAATCTATGTGGAAAGTATCATATTTGAACATCATTTGTAAATACTGCCAATTCATCAATCCTGATGATTTAAAGGTTGGTGGCAACAATGGGATTGTAGAAATATATGCTCCCAACCTAAATACTACAACTAGGAAACTTGGCCCTCTTCATGAACAAATTTGCATAGCGTTGACGATAGGCCACCAAATTCATCATCAATACAACTATTTGAGGAAGCAGCAAGTACAAGGTGCCTTGTATGGGCAAAGTGAAGCTTGCTAGGAGAAGAATGCTTCTTGATTGCTTGCCACTAACTCCCACAAGGTCATTCAATACAACCAACGTTTACTCAATAGTCGAAATTAGTAAACGAAGTTTTTTAGTGGGACAAAAATTGTGCTTAATTTGGAGGTTTTTAGAGAGTCAGAGGAAGTAGCTTCTATCAATGCAAAATCTCCTCCTCTAATTCCAAAGCCAATATTTTTTTTTTATGTTAAGTGGGTTATAGTCTTCAAAACTTTCATAAGATGTTCCAGGATACCTCATAAAATGTGAAAAGAAGGTGTTGGGAGAATTACCTCTAACTCTTTTTCGGAATCCAATGCCTCCTTCTTCCTACTGTAGTGATATAAAAGTGGGTACCAGTGTTGATACATGTAGAACCTCTTAGTGCATGGTGCCAGGACTATGTAAGGTAGGAGGCTCTGAAATCGCTCAGGCATTAAGAACCGCCCCTATAAATGGCTCTTGAATGGAACGAGGTGATCTTTAAATGGAACGCGGTGATCCTTAAATTGACCGCTATAGTGCTATGAATGAATTAGAAAAAAGGGGTCCCAGCCAATCATCAGCTTTGCTTTTTCCCATCTTGCAAGTGAGCGGTTTATGGAAGACCTAGGGTCACAAATAGGGACCTACGATACATCTCCTTTGAAAATTCATAACTAATTCAATATTGCTCAAAAAAATATGAAACCACTTGTGTTAGATTCCTCGTCTATTTTTCTATCTCTGAAAAATGAATTAAAAATACTACCGACCAAGGAAGCATATGAAAAAGGCAGATCAGCCCTTAGATGGGCGATTCAAGAGCCTCCTACCTTACAAAGAGAGGTTTATGCATTTAGAGAGGCCACAAATATTGTAAACATTTAATTGAGCTTCCCATCTTGAATCACGCGCAGACCCACCTACTATCTGCAAACTATGGTATTGCATATCATGCAATAAAAGAGGATGCACTAAGAGATGTCCTACCTGTATCACAAAATGTCAAACTAATATATCCGGGTACCTCCCACACTGGGCTACATGGGTTGATACCTGGAGAGCACACAGGGAAAGCTTAGAACTGATTTTCAGACTCTGTGCGGAGTTGTGCAGTTTCAGGAGCAATCAAGTTTAAATTTTCAATTGGGTCCCTCGGGAGAGGTGAAAAGGGACGAGCCAGTCAAGGAGACACGCGCAGCACCAGGCAGCAAGCTGCCAGCTGGACCCACGCCCCAGAAAAAAAAAAAAAAATAGATTGATATCATAGAGATCAACGGCTCCGTAACTTATCATATATTATTAACCCATAAACGTAACATTGTTAATCCTTAAAGGACAATCACACTACTGAAGAAGACCTCCCCTTTTCACAACAAAATTCCAAGGATGAATAGTTGCACTTCTGTCCTACTAGAAGGATTCCCTGTGCCGTCGTTCAAGGGTTAACCAACTAACTTCCCTTTCCCCAAGTGGAGGTATAATTCTCCCCTATATACTTGGGAGGAGGATTAAGTTATAATCTTCACAACCTCATTGGTTGGTTCAAGAGGTGAGTCACTCATTTGTCAGAGCCTAGAAATGTCATTTGTTCTCAAAGGTATTTTTTGGTTGGGAGCTCCCGATTTTGGGGGGAATAAAAGGGACCCCCATCAAACGTTAATAATGTTATGAACAATGTTGAGGACATTTTTTGGCCGATAAATGACAAAGAACCTCTCCATACAAGACAAAAATGAAACTGTGCATATTCCAAAATTTATGTGAAAAGGGAAGGTCTTCTACGGTAGTTTGACTTCCAATAAGTGCTTTTGCAATTTTTTTAAACAACAATATACACGGTACCAAAACAAATCATTTCTACAATGACCACCTCATTGTGTAACCTATAATGAGAATAGGTTGAATGAAATCTTCACAAAAAAAAATTCATAATAATTTTTTTTGAAGAAAAAAAGGGGAAAAAATATGAAATCCTTCATAAATCTTTTTCTATAAATAAGGAATTTTTTCCCTTCACCAAATCCATACAATAGATATGCTAAATTACTTAAGTGATTGGAAAGGGGTTGGCCACCTTATATTACCTTAGGGGTATATTTTGTGATGTATATTTTTCAATCTTTTGGCTAGGATCAAGTATAGAATTTTAATTTATTTATGAACTCAACCCTAGTCATTGCATTTCCAACCATAGTCTGATTACAAAATCGACCATGCTTCAATGGAGGTGATAATTGTGACTTTCAATGTACAACTTGTGATCATTGTATGCTTTCAATGTACACCTCCCCAACATTTGTGCTGCGTAAGCTGTCACCTAGCCACATGAGCTGTCACCTAACCACATGAGCTGTCACCTAACCACATGAGCTGTCACCTAACCACATGAGCTGTCACCTAATCCACAATTGATCAGAAATAAGAAATAAGGCAACCTAACTAGCAAAAATGGATGGCTGAGTCAGGCTGCAAGTCAAAGCTTAAGTTAAGGGACAACTCCAGGATCGGTGTTTTAAACTACCAAGGCAGTGTCCTAAAAAATTTAATCCACATATGGGTCACAAATGGTTAGACTGATTATTTCAAGAATACAAACTGAGGAATAGAAAATGGTGGTGGAGCACAACGCTATGCATAATTGTGATGTCCCACGACCATGAAATACCAACCAAGTGAACCAATTTTCTATTAGACAGTCATATCTGTTAAGATGACGGCCCCAAAAACCTAGTTACCACTAGAGTTACCAATAAAACACGAATGATAACTGTATATTAGCAACATAGCAAGAAGGCTTCGAAACATTGACTATACCTCTAAGAAACTAAACCGTACAGCGCAGGCTAATATGTATCCAGAATTACCCCCCAGGAAAAGACGTCGGGAACATGTGAGATCGAGATGGGTCTCGAAGCTGAATACCGAAGCTAATGTTCTGCAAACAGAAGGTATTAAGTTGTGTACTCGGCATTGATTTTGACGTAGTCATAGCTCAAATCGCAGCCCCACGCTTGACTGTGTCCAGAACCACTCCCTACAACCAGTTTCGCAAAAGTGTCAGCAGATAATTAGAGAATACCCTAAACCCGCTAAGGACCTGATCCCATCTCCTTCACTGACAACTCGTCTTCTCGTACTCTTGGTTGGACTTCTTCGCAAGTGGTGTTAACATGAATTGCTTAAATGTCTATCTGGCCGCTGATCTTCTAATGGAATTGGGGTTGTCCACAGTCACTTTCTAGAGTTCTACGACCTCCTGCCTTGAATGGTTGCATAGGAAATCATCATACATTGAAGAAAATTCGATCTAAAGAGAGTTTGGCTCTTGCACCTAAAATGATCTCTCACAGATCTGTACCGATCTCCCCCAAATCACTTAAAATGGGTATATTGATGTAAATAGTATCCTTTACCTTAATACGAAGGCATATATGTAAACGATAGAATGTACACGGGGTACGCAAAATCTTACCAAGGCGGGAACCAGTAACGTCGACAAGTCCGTGCGGCTGCAAATGCACGGGGAGGCCATCTGAAAGAGCAGCAGGAAGTGGACGGCGTTTGCTATGTCTTGGACATAGCCACTGAACGCGCAACTTTTCCAAGCCCGTGAACTATGAAACAACTAGCAACAACTACTCGTGACTACACGCACGAACATGCACACAAATTGGATTCACACTAAAATTTTTAGTATGAAATGCACCCTTTCGATTACATAAGTGTTGCACACATACAAAAAAGTGAGCAGCTACATACAAAATGCTACTCGCATAGAAGACAAAGCAGCGTGAGGCCCAACCAAAAAAAGGGCTAGCAAAAGACAAATGTGACCCTACCTAAGAGGTGCAACAACTGCAAACTACTCTAACGTTAGCCATGCTAAATACGACACTACCTCCGAACTGAATTGACCCTCCAAGTGGCATGAGGGACCACTAGTTGAGTCATGACCAATTGCTGCAATCAATGCCGCTAGAATTGAAGGCATGCTCCTGCACACAATTTAAAAGTTTTAGGTCAATTGAAGATTTTCATTTCAAAATCATGCACCTAGAAATATGATGCATGACATTACACAATGCAATTGATAATCCATCTAATTGGCCTTCCCATGATCAAAAACAATTCATTCCAAAGACAAGCAATTAAACAAGAAGATAAAGTTCAAATACTGCTTCAATAAGCCAAAACAATTAGGAAGCTATAGCATTACCTCGCATCCTCGAAATCTGCCAACCAACAACTTCACGGCAAACACATCACATCATACTGCACCCCCAACCCATGACCTACTTGGGCCAAGCTCTCCAAAGTTGGTGTTTCAAACACACAAAGAGGCAAAGAAGCCACATCATAGTCGCCTTCTCCCTCCAAAAGGTCGATCTGCTCGTTGCGCATCTCTTCCCAACGCAAAGCCTCATCTATCTTAAACGAGAACAGCTCCTCTGCAGAAATGCCTCCAGGCTCAGAAGGGCCTCCAGGTGCTGAAGGGCCTCCAGGTGTTGAAAGGCCTCCAGGCTCAGAAGGGCGTCCAATCAAGCCAGACGTAGGAAGAGAAACAGGTGACTTAGAACTCCCCCCTGGCCCTCCACCATCTGCACTATTTTTAACCAAATCACCGTTGACATCGTATCTTCCCCCGGCCCAGTAAAGTCCATGCAGAAACTTAAGAGTGTCTAGGTCACCCTCTCCAAGGAGGATCCGTAGTACCTCAGGATCTACCTCTCCACGGGAATACTGGATGTGATGAACGGACGCCAATCCAGGCCTGGTCCTCGAGGTAATCTCGTGTTCTTGGATCACCCGAACTCTTAGTGCATGGGTAAAATTTAGGTATCCACCTCTATTTAGTGAACCTCCTTGCACATGCAACACTTGCTGTGTCTGATAAGGTAACCTAGGGACCCCTGCCCAAGGGACATACCGCTGTGGGTACCGTGGCTGTGTACTCCCAAGGAAGATGATTGCCACATGCGTAATTGGATTGTAGTGTAAAACCAAGGCCACATGCCTGTGGATGCTGCGCACGTTTCTCGTAGCTGGCTCTGCATCTTTGGTGTGCCAATCCCCTACAAGTGGTACTGACTTGATAGGGGAGGGGTCATTCAAACACTCTGGATATATCACACCGACTAGATAGACACGGTTTGCATCTAACTCAGTCATCTGCCAAAACAACAACATAAAATTAGTTATAATCATTTCAGCCCCCCACTCCAATTCTGGCAAGCTAACAACAAACCTAGAAAATTTGCTAGAACAAAGAGAATTTCTTTCCTAAACACCACGAATCAAGTAACGACAGAGCAGCGCCTCAATTTCGGCAATTCGCAGTCGCATTGAAAAACAGTGAACTCTCCACAAGTCCCAATGTCCAATTAAAATGACTGACTCTATCCGAAACGAGATCACATGCGAAAGGGGAAAATTGGCAGAGCACCGAACGCCTGTCGAGGGGCGAAGAAACAAACTAGTTTAACAATACTCGCGGATCAGAAAGCGGA
Source organism: Antitrichia curtipendula (assembly GCA_951230915.1). Classification (NCBI taxonomy): domain Eukaryota; kingdom Viridiplantae; phylum Streptophyta; class Bryopsida; order Hypnales; family Leucodontaceae; genus Antitrichia; species Antitrichia curtipendula. Next base: position 11,990 of record CATNWC010000235.1, on the reverse strand, counting down.
TTCGAAATTAATAGGAAAAAGAGAATTTTCGTTTCCAAACCAGGAATTGAGTGACGGCAGTGCAGCACATCAATGTCGAAACCAATTCGCAGACATATTGAAAAACAGAACACGCTCCAGAATTTAAATTCATGAACGCCTCTTTCTGTTCAACGTAATCGGAAACGCGACCACATGGCGAGACAGAGCATTTGTGGAGGCACCCGAGGAGCGACGAGACCAGCAGAAAAGGCGACGAATGCGGCAGGAGCGAGAACGGGGAAATTAAGTTAAGAGGAAGGAACTGAACGAATAAGAGCAATACGAAAGCGCAGGAGAAGCAGAGAAGCTGGACGTGAAGGGAGCACGAAAGCGAGAAGCTGATGATAGCCTGTTACGGTCACCTCGTAAGTTACCTGCGATGGAGTGGACATGGCCTCGGGCAGGCAGCAAAGCTTAGCTAACTTACGATCAAAGCTCTTCTTCTCGCTTCGAGGAGCTCAGGGTGCCCAAACCCTAACCAGACTGCCGGAAACGAGCGGGGTCCTGATCCAGATCCGGATCCAGGTGCGGGATTCACATCGGCGCAGCTTCTCTCTTAGTGGCGCGCTGAATGGAGCCCGTTACTTTTCGATGGATTTGCCCTCAGTCAGAGAGGACGAGAGAAATACATCGGGAAAGTGACCCCCAACTCCATTTGTACTGGTGCAGTACTACAAGAGTAGCTACACAAGCCAGTATTTATGCAGTACTGCAAATAGTATTATACAGTAGTATAGAATCGATATTTATTTACCTAAAAAATTATAATATTGCGTTAGTATTTCTTTTATACTATTTTACTACAAAAAATAATACTTTTAATTTAAATACATATAACTATTATTTTTATTAATACCTTTGCAATACTACATCTATGCCATAAAAGTGACAAATGCATAGTATACCTTTTCTATTTTTTTGCAATACTGCATTTTTATAGTATTATAGCTATACTTACAATGTATTGTAAAAAAGACTTAAATATTATATTACAATAATACAACATTAGTCATAAGGCAATACACTATTAATTTCATATAGATAAATTTTTAGATTAAAATCGCTACTTAAGTGGATAATTATCCATATCAAGAAATTTTGATGTACACTTGGATAGAAATGAATAAGGTAGACACATCCAAATGTGCCACTTACCTTAAACCGCCATCTTCATTGTATGCATATTTCCCAAATCAATAATGTATCTATATATAATAAACGCTTTTAGGACTAGAACTTCTTCCTTCATAACATTTGCATATAGTATCCAAATGCCATGCTTTTTGGTGCGTTGGAACCTCCTTTCACTTGACAACATGGTCATATATATATTTGAATAGTTTAATATTAATAAGTAGGCGTAGTAGCAAATTGTGGCAATTTTAGATGTACCTACCTCAACTATAGACCATAACTTCTTGACATCTAGTTACATGGAAAAAAGAGTATTTCCATTGAGCTGTTGAAATCCTTCAACTTCAATAAATAAATGATAATCTTATATTGAAATTTACAATGTCAAAATGCATCCAATTCTATAATTTTCAAGGAAAGACATCCACTCCATCAAAGTAAAATCCTAAAGGCCTAGGGGGGAACAACAAAATATTGACATGCTATAAAATGTTACTATTGCAACACTGATAAAGTAAGGTTTGAAAAAAAGGATGATAAACAAATCATCTATAGAATTGTAATTCATTTTCATGCAATATTTGCTAAGATCAATAAAAAAATCACATTCACTAATAATATAACTTCCACATAATCATGTCTTAGTGCTCCCATGTAAAATGTAATTTTTATTTAAAATTTTAAAGTATTGACAAAAAAATGCCCATCTTCTTCAAAGTGTGGAATAACATGAACAGCTTTCAAATTTGATGCTACCTCAATTATTTTGTATAATGTAGGACCATCTTCTATCCATTTCAATTTTGGACATCTTTAAACTATATGCACTTTTTCTTCTTTGTATATACACACTAGATCCAATTCTTTTATTACGTTTATATTGTGTTGCCTAATTTTATACAACATTTGAAGAGCAAACAAAGTTGTCCATATGATGTCTTTTCTTCCTCCCTTTCACCTTCTATTTTAATTGAGACACTTCTAAGCCATTCTTTCCCATAAAAACATGATGTAGCACTAGTAAACATTGGAATGTTTCCATATCTTGAACTTTCACTAGAACATAGAACCACAGACATGAAAGATTGCAATACCTAAAAATTTAGTACAACATTAACATGTATGTTTTCTTCAAGAATTAAAAAAATGCAATTTCATTTCACAATACTATATTATTTAAAAAAAATTGTACAAACCTACACCACCATCAAATTATTTTGATTCATGTATGACTTCAAAGACAACTTCAATTTAGTGAAAACATCTAATTGTAAAAATCTAGCCATAATGCGCTCCTTCTTTGATTGACCATTTTCCAAATATATTTGTATTGCAGTATCAAAATCAAGGTCAAATAGCTCCATTTTCAAATTAATTTGGAAGTTGGCCAAAATATGATGTCTATTGTCTAAAGTTTGCCATCATCATAAAACAATTGAAGAAGATAAATTATAATTTTTTAAAAATAGTATAGAAATGATATAAAAGTTATTTAATATTATATAATGATATGTTTTTAGAATGAAAAGACAAAAGATTAATTATGGATTATTTAAAAGATTCATTGACTTACCATGTCCAATACTGTGTTTTTTTCAATTGGTGGACAAAATCCATCCTTTTCCAAGGCACTCATTTGTAGTGCTTCTAATCTTCTATTGCATTTCACAATAAAACCAAGGAATTGTTTTTTGTTATTAGCCTTATATGCCATTTTTATCAATGCTATGTGCAAATTCTCATACATGTTTGAACTAGATTCCACTAGAGCTTTTTAATGACAAATTGAGGAAGAGTAATATTTCATGGCATGAATTTTCACCAAATTGAAATTTGAATTTTGCCAAATTCCTAAATGTGTTTTGAATGTTATGGCATCCCTATAGCAAACACCACATTCATCAAAAAATGAATAAACTACTAAACAAATTTGTCCCCATTGTGTCTTCATTCAATGGTGCTAGTATGTGAGCATCAAAATGTAAAAATGTGGGCCTTGAGTACATATTTAAGTGTATATCCTACATCATTTGAAGGTGTTTATAATTCAGATTCCTGTAATATAGATATCTAAAAGATAATTACACTGTAATCATTAGAAATTACTATGATATAGATACTGATTATATATGTGTATAGCCTTCTAGACTCATAGGCTCATGCTTCTAGGCTCACATAATAGCAATCCTCTATCTTCACTTACATATTTATATATTGTTGTGTTCAAAAAAATTTATTTTATTTTATTTATATACTTATATATTTTACACTACTACATTATTGCAAGTGATGATTTATTCACATTCCTAATTTGTTAAATGAAATATGTCACCATCATTCCAAAAACATACGTACTTTTCACAATGAAATATAAAGTACTATTGTCTAATTGTATTGTTAATACTGCTTGAAATTAAGCATTACATGGAGTGGTGTACAATTGAGCAATCTTCCTCTAAAGATTCAAATATTATAATACAAACCTATGTGAGACTTCTTAAAGTCTTCAAGATAATATACTAAATTACCTTTTCATGCAATCATCCATTGCTATTAGAGATTCCTTAGAAAATTCTTTTGATTGACAAGTATATTGATACTATTGTAAAAAACCTCACAACTTTCATCTCATTGATCGGAATTGAATGCTTCAAAACTTTCCAAATATATTGAAGTTTAAAAAATCAATTTAAAACTTCAATTTTCAAAAAAAGTGATTTAAAAAAATCTTTCTAAACTACCTAGTTACAAAAAAAACAGCATATTAGGCCAAAACTATTGATTTGTATTTCCAAATGTCATGAAATTTTGTTACCCTTATGCACACCTTTTATTAAAATTTTGGCTTCAAACATAAAAATCTCTAGCCACATGTACCTATCCAAAAATTCTATGCAACCAAAAAACACAAGTTCATTCTCTAGGGTTTAATGCTAGCAAAAGTAACATGTTGTTCCTTAATTGGTGTACGTAAGTGGTAATTAATACATAAAATGATGGTTATAGGGTGTCCATTGCAATCTTGACTTATTATACTGTTGAGGGCTTTTAAAAATGAGTCTCTAATATATTAGATCTTAGAGATTAGAAAATTAAATTAAAAATTCACAAGAAAATTCATTTGATCCCTACAAGCCCATTGTCCTTTAGAAGATATCTGGTTTGGATTTGAGGACGATTCATGTGACCTCAATTTATAGTGAAACTTTTTGAATTTTTTGTATAAGATGAAATTTTTTTTATTAGATTTGTGGGAATATAATTTTTATTTCACTTGATTTTTGGAAGCAAAAGTTATATCCCCCAAAGCCCAAATTTATACTCTGTAGGCAAAAAGAATTCCACAAAAAACTAAAATAAAAATTAAATTTTTTTTCTCTTACAAAACAATTTTTTTTGTGTGTGAAAAGCTTCTATTTATTCAATTTGGATTAGTAGTGTAGAAGTTATAAACAGTCTTGTTTTTTGGGCAATCTGAACATCTTCTTGAAACAGCTATACCTTCTGTAAGGTTTTGTTTTGTTTTGTTTTGTTTCTTTTGTTTCTTATGAAGAGATGTAACAAATTGTGAGGTGTTTAGTAGTACTTTTGGTAACGCTCAAAATCTCTTTGCATGGAAGGGTGCACAAGCTTTGTTTTGTGATGTTTGGATCTAGGAAGTGAAAGTTATTGAGTTTCAAAGTTGTTATGCATTTAGAAATTGAATTGAATTATAATTTATTTTAGAAAACTTGTAACTTCCATGTCATGTGTCCAAAGGCCACAAAACAAAGCCCTTGTATTCTTTTGTGTAAGTGAATTTTTTAATTGTATTAAGAATGCAACCTTTTTTTACTATAGTGTAAAAATTATTGAATTTCAAAGTTTTAATGTATGATAAAATTTAAAAACATTTTGTAGCATTGTCGTAGGACACACTAGTAACTTATAAGATTCATTTGTGAATGCATTTTTTACTAACAACAGAGCCCTAAATCCTAAGCACCGATGGTCCAGATCAACCCTCATCGCGGCGTTGATCAGTGCACGCGGCCTAGAGCTTGGCTTCAGTATTAGGGCATCAAAGCTGGACCTGGCTTGCTTTGTTAGAGTGTGCTCCCATTTAAGCTTGTTCCTGGTGCTCTGCATCTTGCAAATCAAACGAGTTCTTTGCCTCAAAGTTCAGCCCCATGAACTCGTTGATTGCCAAAGCTTGAAACGCCCACCGAATGAGCGAGACGTGCGGAATCCACCGGAAGATGGCCGGCGTGTTTGCAAATTTCACGTAGTTGCCGGAGGCATGCTTGGACGCGATTGCTCTTGCAAGCCAATAGGAACGAGGCATGCTTGGACGCAATTTATTCATATTGTACCTTGGTCGATCCTAAGGTTTATTCATTATTGCAAAATTTGTGCAATTATCAAGTTTGTAAATGCGGACATTGATGGTCTGGTGTTGAAACAGGGAGGCATGGAATTTTTAGAGTGATTTTTAGGGTTTGGTAGTAAATTGCTTAATCCTTAATTTCTAGTGAGGATTTATAAGTTCAAAATTGTGATTTTTGACGAATGAAGTGGATCAAGCTCAAGGCCGTCTCACGAGTCCAGAGAGAAAAAAGGTTTGTTTTCTATTTACATCACAATCTTTTATTTATAAAATGGATAATGTGGGGACAAATAGCATTTGTTTGCAAGTGTTGCATTTCCTTGCTGACACTTCCTTTCATTAGTTTCAAGTTTATCTTCTGTTTTGTAGGCTTACCTCAGACATGATCTTTACCTTGCTTGGGTGCTCAGGTAGAGGTTACCTATCTGCCAGATCTTGAAGGGCATTGGTAGCTAGAATTTTGGCTATGTAGGCGAGGATTTGCGTCAACTTTCACTAGAAAAAAAACATGTCTGCCGCAACCACCTCACATGCAACTAGTGTCCTACACAACTATCTTGCAACTAAAATCCTCTCTATTTGCACCAAATCTTACTTCATTGTTTTGCGGCATTATTTTACATCATCTGCACATAATTTTAATCGCAAAGTAGTCGTAGAATGAAGTATGATGTATTGTTTTAGTTGCAATAGTTGCAAAGCAGTTGTAAAATGAACTGTAGGATTACGAGAATTATACTTGAGTTCAAATTTAGAATGAATGTGAGCTATTTTCCATCCAATATTCATCACAGTTGTCAATGTCAAGAACTCTACACTCTATGGAATCCACCTTGTCAATTTGCAGTTGCAAAACACATTTTTTTTGCAACTAAAAAACGACTAGGAAATGACTGCAACTACAAAATGATAGTAGTTGTTTCCTAGTCGTTTTGTAGTTGTATCCTAATTGCATACTAATTGTTTTGTAGTTGTATTCTAGTTGCATTCTAGTTATTTTGTAGTTGTTTTGAAGTTATTTTTTGAACCAATAACTAATAAAAACCTTTGAAGTAAGAACTATTATTGATATTAACCTAATATCTAGAATAGGTTTCAAAAGTTATTTTTTTGGAAATTTTGTATTTGTCTTTTATTTCCATGGTTTTGTGGTTTGTTATAGTATGTATGGGGAATTTGAGTGGATTGTTCTGAATATGTAGAAGTGGACTTTGCGGCTGTAGTATCTATGTTGGTGGTGTGAGTTGAGGATTGTTTGAGGTTCTAGGGGTTAGATCGCGGTTGTCAGATATGTATTGTGCTTTGAGAGTTTGGATTGTTGGGTGTCTTTGGCAAGGGTTTGGACACTGAGGTGTACACCTTGAGTAACAAAAAAGTTGTTCTGCCATATTCAAAGTGTTTTTATCTATTTTGGTTGTGGTTGGGTAGTATGTTTTGAAATCTTTCGGTGACATTAGATTAGTGCCATTTGGGAGTGTGATATGTTTAATTTTGTATATATTGTGTAATAGAAGTTTATGTAACATTGTAAGGGGTAGTTTGGGATTTATGTGGGGTAAAATGAGAGTGGTTTGTGACAACCATTCTTGTTCAAGTTCTGTTGCATGTATTTGAAAGCTTTCTTTTATGTTTTTGAGGTGGATGCCTGCTTCATGTTTGAGAAGAAATAAAGTTTGTATTGTAGGCGATCTAATACAATCTTGTTGTTTGATTCTAGGAATGTTTTTTGCACCTCCATATTTGGCTAGGATATGGTGAATGAGTCCTCTATAGATTATTCCTAGTCTTCCTGGGTTATTTAGGGCGTTTCGAAGTTATTCACTAATGCATTGAAGATATGCGTTTGTAAGTGAAAAGGCTTCAAGGCCAAATAGTTCATGTGGAAGTTGTGCTATTACATTTGCAGTACATTTTGGTAGTCTGCATATGGTTTTTTGGATGCTTATGATCTTTTTATCTAATTTTTTGATTGTTGGTAGTAAGTATGGAACTACAAAGAAACTATAGGCTATGCCAGCTCTTATTACAGTATCTACTATGTTGATTTTTTGTTTTATTGTGGTTGGACAGTTTGTGAGTTTAGTGCATTGGTCTATTATTTTTTTTGTGGTGATGTGTGTTTATAAGTTCCATTTTAATGAGGGGACCAATTGTATACCGAGGTATGTGTAAGGTTCATTTTGGTGTAGGACCAGTATTGGTTGATTTCTATAATGAATGTTTTTGGCTTGAATTTGAGTTTTGAAGGTGTCGGGTTTAGTTTTTGATTTGTTTGGGCATCCTGTGATAGCACATTTTGGTACTCCCAAGTCCATGCCAACCCATCTACAGTATTTATCTAACTTGTTTAGTTGACATTGGAGTGATAGGAGGTTATTTGATGTAGCTGCTAGGTCATCTGCATATGCAGCAGAACTAATAGTTATTCTGGATGTACCAAAGTTGTAGCCGTTATTGCCGCTTTGTAGCCATCTAAGTAGTGGTTCTAGGAAGATAAGAAAAAGATAGGGGCTTAGTGTGTCACCTTGGATGGTTCCTCTTTGTATAGGTATTGGTTTGGTTTTACCAAAATATTCTCCAGTAAATATCATGGTGGAGTTTGAATAAATATTTCCTATTAATGCTACCGCATCTTTAGGGTATCCTAGATCTATCATTATAGCTAGAAGTCTTGCGTGATCTATGGAACCAAAGGCATTTTTGAAGTCTATGTATAGTAGATAAATATCTTGATTTGTGAATTGTGCGTCTTCTAGAGCTGCGATGAGGAGTTGTAATTGTCTTGATGTGCTTCGTTCTACTTTGAATCCTTCTTGGCTATCATGTAGTATTTGGTGTTTTTCGCCATAGTCGGAGAGGATTAGAGTAAGAGTGCTAGTGAAGAATTTGTAGATAGTATTTGCAAGCACAATAGGCCTGTGATTTGATAATTGGCATGGGTCCCCTTTTTTATAGAATAGTATGGTGAGACTGGTTTTCCAGGATGCTGGGATTTGTTTTTGTTTATAACAATGTTTAAAAAATAGGAAAAGTAGGTTGTGGAAGCATTGTGGCATATTTTTTAGGATTACATTTGGAATGGCGTCGGGTCCTAGTGTTTTGTTGTTGGCTAGGTGTTTTAGACATATGTCATATATTTCTTTGCAGAAGTATTGGTGTAGAAGGGTGTCTGGGGACCCCCGTTTGTCTATGATAAGTCCATCTAAGTCATGCCATGGGTACTGGCGCACTCCACATGTACAATGCGGTGGGTGTTCCGGTAGGTAATAACATGTTGGCATTGTGGGTCTGTTACTAATTGATTGTTGGATGTGTATTTCATTGGCAATGTCTTCAAGATTGGTTAGCAAGGTATTATGTTTGTCCATGATGCAGTCTAGCGGAGGTGGGTTAAGATTTTTGAACACTCTTTTATTAAATTTTTTGGGGGCTTTTTTCGTATAGTTGTCTATATTTTGAGAGTGCTTTTTTAATACAAGTTTGAGTATATTGCGTAGTAATTTTATGGGCTTGTATGTTTGCAGTTTTGGCTAATTTGGCAAGTGCTTTAATCCAGTCTTGTAGGTTGTATTCGTGGATTGCAGGTGGTGGGATGTGAACATGGGTTTGGTTTTGCAATTCCTCTATTATTGGGTGTATTGCCCAATTTGTTGTATTTTTTATTATGTAGATTGCTTTTCTAATGAGATGGTAAGTAGAGAGGTGAGCTTTCCATTTTTTCTGTAGTTTTCTTGGTAAGAAACCACCTTGTTATGATGTACGATTTGTTAGGAGGGGAATTGGTGGTGCGCTACAAGTTGCAAGTATTTTATTCGATATATTGTGTATGAGGTGATCGAAAGCAATACATGTCATGTGCCATTGTTGATCTGTTAGGTATTCATTTGTGAGAGTGTTGGTGAGTTCATTGATGTGGAGTGTGTGTTCTTCAAAGAATTGTGTGTTGAATTGTTCTATGTTTTTTTGTGGAATAGGATTTAAAATTCTTGGTGGTTTATTTTGTATTGATGATATGGGACGTGCGAGTAGTGTGTTTGGCGGTATATGTAATGTTGTAGGTGAATGGTCTAAGTTTAGATTATGGTTATGGCTTGTGGTTGCTGTATATAGAGCAGTATTGGATGTATTTATGTAGTATCCATCTATTAGGCTAGTTTGGGTATAGTTTTGACCACCTTGTCTAGAAAATGAGCTATTAGTTGGTATGTAAGTGAGGTGTAGGTTATCTATAAATGTACGCCATTCTATGTCTTCTGTTTGTGGGGGAGTTATGTTAAGTTCGTTTTATCTACCAATGAGGGCAATGTCTCTGTTAAAGTCGCCACACAAAATGTAGGTGTGTTTTGGATGTAGGGAGATTTGATGGGTTATATTTTGTTGAATTTTTGGTATCAATTGTAAATCATCTATGTGTGAAGGCATATACATATGGAGTAGTAACCATGGTTTTAGAGGGTGATTGATAATTTTTATGATTTGTAAGTATGGTGAGAATTCTGCTGGAGTTGGGATTTTGGTGATGTTCCCAGGATATGCATATTTTTTATGTATGAGGGTGAGGAGTCCACCACGTCCTGGAGTATATGGTTTTCTTTGTTGTAGGCATCTTGTTAGTGCAGTTGTGTTGTTGAATATGAGTTTATATTGTGGAAATATATTTTGAATGTAGTGTGTAGATTTTGTTGCTGTTATTTTGGTTTCTTGAAGTGTGATTATTGCGGGAGTGGTTGGTGTGTGTGATATTAGTTCTTGGAGGCTTGGTAGAGCTGTATTGATTGATGAAGTATTCCATGTGATGATGCCTTGGTGCGTGACTCCTGGTGCGCGAGGGTTCCGGAAATTTTTCTAAGTGTTTTGCCGTTGTGTTTTTCCTCTTGTCTTTCGTTCTACCCTGGACTCTTGGAGTGTGAAGGGGATAACAAATCGTTGGGACGGTGAGGCGGAATCTCAGTAGATCGTAGCAGCAAGGCTACTCTACCACTTACAATACCTCGTCCCATATTTAAGTCGTCTGCAAAGGATTCATCTCCCCAATCGTCTGAAATTGAATGCAAAGCACCCACGCCGGGATGTTCTGCCGGCGTGGGGGAGCTCTTGACACATGCTTCTGGGGGCGCATGCGCGCCCCTACTAGTAGTCGGGTAACAACCGGGGAGGTAGAAAGCGCCGCTTCTAGCATGGATTCTGACTTAGAGGCGTTCAGTCATAATCCTACACATGGTAGCTTTGCGTCACTGGCTTTTCAACCAAACGCAATGACCAATTATGTGAATCAACGGTTCCTCTTGTACTAAGTTGAATTACTATTGCGGCACCGAGCATCAGTAGGGTAAAACTAACCTGTCTCACGACGGTCTAAACCCAGCTCACGTTCCCTATTGGTGGGTGAACAATCCAACACTTGGTGAATTCTGCTTCACAATGATAGGAAGAGCCGACATCAAAGGATCAAAAAGCAACGTCGCTATGAACGCTTGGCTGCCACAAGCCAGTTATCCCTGTGGTAACTTTTCTGACACCTCTAGCTTCAAATTCCGAAAGACTAAAGGATCGATAGGCCATGCTTTCACAGTTTGTATTCGTACTGAAAATCAAAATCAAATGAGCTTTTACCCTTTTGTTCCACACGAGATTTCTGTTCTCGTTGAGCTCATCTTAGGACACCTGCGTTATCTTTTAACATATGTGCCGCCCCAGCCAAACTACGTATTGTAGTTGGTTGTTTGTATATTTGTTGTATGTGTGCTGGGTGTATTGGTTAGTAGAGGGGGGTGGGAGTATTCTTCAAGAGTGTCATTACATTTTAATGTTTGTATGATTAAGTTTTTAGGGACGTATGGAAATTTGTGGATCATCATTTGGAGAGTAGGTGGTTCACTTGTTTGTGCAATAAAATTATATATTTCTTTATGGATGGAGTTGGGGGGTTCTATGAGTTTGTCATTTGTATTTTTGAACTGTGTGTATGGGTGTGGTGTTATAATGTGTCTTTCTGGTGGGTTTTGTAGAAGGGCTAGTCTCTCAAGTAGGGACGTGGTCCAGTCTGGGGTTAGGGTTTGTGATAGTAGATGATTGCATGTCTCTAATTGTGGGCTAATTGTAATAATGAGGGCAAAGAGAATTCTTGGGGGTGGGTGGTGTTGGTTTTGATAGATGTATTGTGATAGGTGTGGGTAGTTTGTGGTTGTGTCGTTATGCTGAGTGTGTGTGTTTTTTAGTGTAGGTGCAAAATTGTGTTGCTAAATGTTGATATTCGGGTTGTAGTTTGATTGTACATGGTATAAAATACATTTTCCATCTATTTTTATGTGCGGGTGGGTGTGTTGTGAGTATATTGGGCATGGATCTTGGATTAGTTTCTATATCCCCACATAAGAGAAGTATTAGGTGCAATGGAAGCTTTTTGTGGTTATTGTTTGGATAGCAGTGGTTGTGATAGTAATGCTTCTGTTCTATTAGTGGTGTGGGG
>CATNWC010000234.1:0-18032 GCA_951230915.1 Antitrichia curtipendula | reverse complement strand
TAACAAGAAAATGAGGTAATTTTTCTGACACTATATAACCCTTATCATGCTTACGTCTCCAACTATACTACGTAATCTACATCGTAAAATAATGATAAAATCTTACGACTTTTCATTAAGTACCACGAATTTTACTTTTATTTCACCCACAAATTGTGTTAGTTATTTAATGGATTTATATCCAAATCCTGTCGTGGAAATTTATTAAGGAATCTCTACGCACATTACGTGGATAATTACTTAAGCTTTTGTCAAGTCTTGACGTGCATATTCAGCGACCAATCTACCATAAAACTAAAACGTTCTTTTAAGGCAAGACTACTCCAAATATCTGCACGATATTGCGATATTTTTTATGTTTAGTTCGTCATTACGTGAGCTACTCATCAATATTTCTATATTTTTATTGACTTTAAACTAATTCTTTATCCGTAATTCAAGATAATATTTTATTTTGTACACGGATGACCAAACCGTTCAAAATTATAATATAACAAACTTTGGTACATATTCGTATAAATTGCGAACGATCGCGAATTATCACCACGATAATAAACCTGATAGTATGCTAAATTTTCGAGTGATTTGCTTAAATTCTGTACTGCGGTTATATAATTATAAAGTGCAATTTTACATGCCATAGGATCTGGCGTTGTGAATACTTTTTGCGGCATTAACCATGATTTTGTGTAACCTATAAATTTAGGTTCAACGCAATCACGTAAAACATGTAAATGAAACATAACTTGACGCATGTTATAAAGAAATTTATATTCTAACATCACATACGTTTGTTCTACACTTACAAAAATATGTTCCAACTTTCTAATATTTCGTTGGTGTACTATTTCATCATATATTAAAATTAGTTTAAATATTACTGGTATATAAACTAAAAACAAAAATATAAAAAAATATTTAGTATGTAATTCCTTTATTTTTATAATAACTGATAATATATGATGTAAAATAAATTTAAACATATTTGCAGTTATATTTAAGTCATTTAGACCGTACTATTGTATTTACCGCCTATTAGTACCACATATTAAATGTACAAATTAGTTATTAGCGGCATAATTAATCCCAAAAAGCTTATAATTAGTGTAAACAGCGAAATTATTGTAGCATTTGTTGCGCTAATATTTCGTAATAATAACCATTTACTGGATGCATTAAAGTATATCAATTTAAATAAACGTAAATAATAATAAACACTAACCAATGTCGTAATAATCAAAATCCAGCAATAACAAAGTTAAGACCATTCAGTAAATCATTATAAATCAATACTTTTTGGAAAAACCCAATAATGGTGGTATACCTAAAAAGCTATATTAGTTAACGTAAATATTAAGGTTAACATATAATTAGATTTTTTCATACTAATTAGTCAGTAATATTTAATAATTGCGCGAATTGTACATTATCATCTAATTTTCGATAACTAAATAATTAGTACTAATAGAAATGACCACAACTGTAAAGTAATAGGGATACATCATAGAAGTGTGACTACTATTTAAAGTCATAAGTGTCAATACAGCAAAATAACTATTTTGGAATATCACAGTATAGCCAAAAAGCGTTTCATGTTTAATTGATCCAAGGCTAAGAAAGAACTTATATAGTAGAGATAATAATTAATCATTTACAACCCAGTTAAAATCAATTATATTTTGAAAACATGATATAAATAAAACAATAATACTTTCGGAAACACAAGTAAAAATAACAATATATGTATACTACTAGCTTCTATGCATCAGGTAACCAAAAATGGAAGGGTATAATACCTATTTTAATTGAGATGCTATTAAAACTAAGAAGGACCTAGGGTTAAACCCCAAGAAACATTATTTTCGAGTAATGATGCAATTACAATAATATCCAAAGAATTGTAACTATGATACATTAAAGATGCCCCAAAAAGAAATAAAAACCCAGCAAATTACCAATTATAAAGTATTTCAATGCTCCTTCAGTTACCGATAATGTTTGCTTTTTTTGCCACAATATTAGTGTTAATAAATAAATGCTTGAATTCTAAACATAAATATATTACAAACATATCTGTACTAGACATTATAATTATAAAGGCTTGTACAATATTAATTGAAATACACTATATTCAAATTTTATCGTATCATGATCTATTCCGATATAAATCAACATACCACTCGCAATAACAATCTGTACAATATTATTTAATTTACTGTCAGTCACATCTAATAATTGTATTAATAACATTATAACTAAAGTTATGATACATAAATTAAAGATTTTAAGAATCTGTAAATCATTTATTTTATGGTTGTTTAAACCTAATAATATCGCAATAATTATTCCGGTTAACAATAAAATTGTAATGCTACTTGTATATAAATTTGCAATTAAAAGCATTGTCGTAATTCAGTAAAAGTATGTACCGCAGCATTGACCTTGTTTAGACATTTAACATACGTTACGGGTTTGTTCGCGTTTTTGGCTAATACTGGATTACGTTTGTTAGCTCACTGGCAAGCATGTATTCAAAATCCGATCCAGAAAATAAATTAATTGTATTAAAAATTAATTTTTGCATAAATAGCACGTGCTGGTTATCTTCGTGGACGTAAATAATCTATGTTCTCGGACCCACAAAAAGCATCATTTTGACCTTAAAATCATGATGTGGAACAAATGGGAATTAAACACGAAAAAATTTGATGCATTTATTCACCATAATATTTGTTAGGCTTTTATTAGGATTTTTTAGCAAAAATTTACAGGAACCGACTAAAATGGCTAAAAACTACGAAAAGTGTAAATTTTTGCTCTTTGGAACCAAATTGTATTTTATATCGTTTGGTTCCTGCAATTTTAGTAAGAATAAAAGAAAATAAGCTAACATTAGAGTTAAACTTATTTAACTTTGGGTGTAATTATGACTTTGATTGGCATAAACGCATGATTAACACCACAAATCTCTGAGCATTGTCCTAATAGACACCATTTTTAAAAGAATACATATAATTTGGTTAAGGCGTCCTGGAACAGCATCAATTTTAACCCTAAGGCTGGTATTGCAAAGCTATGTAAAACATCGTACTCGTTACAAGAAATCTTGTACGTACGTTAGCGGGTAAATAAAGGCATTATCAACCTCTAATAATCGAATATCACCTTTATTTAAATCCTAAACGGTAACATATAGCTATCATATTCTTCATTGCTGGCGTTTCAAAACTCCGATACCATTGATGTGCCGTTACTTTTATCGTATATAAAAACTATCACCAATACTATCATGTTCATAGAGCATTTTAAATGATGGTATTGCGATTGCAATTAAGATCATCGTGGGTGCTATTGTCCAAAAAATTTCTAAAATGCACCATGTACTAATGAATTAAATTCTAAAAAGTTTTTTTCATAATATTAACAAATGCTTTGTCTGATGAATCCATTTACGGTTACCACGAAAAGTAATCGTACAAAAACCCATAATACCATGGTAATATTAAAATTAGGTAAAACATTATGCTGTTATGTAGGTTAATAAGATTAACCATAGCATCTGATGCTGCATATTGAAAAAATATTTGATTATATAAAGGCATTATTAAATATTCTTTTGTTCTCGCATTTCCTTAATACAGACCACTAAACTATCTGCCCTCTGCGGGAATCGAACCCGCGTTTATTGAGTGAAAATCAATTTCCTAGCCGCTAGACGAAGAGGGCAGAATCCTTAAAATTAAAATTTTAAGTAAAGCAGAGATATAAATATAACCAAACTACATCAACAGAATGCCAATACCAAGCACTAGCTTCAAAACCAAAGTGATCCGAAGCTGTCCAACTACGGTTAGAACCACTACAATTGATACAGTAATAAATATAGTACCAATCATACGTGTAAACCATGAAAACCGGTTAAAATATAAAATAAACTCGGATAATACCGTCTGTGATACCAAAAGGCGAGTTTACATATTCTTGATACTGTAAGCTGTAAATAATACAGCAAGTAAACCGTAACAATTAACCAAAATAACATTTCTGCGATGCTGTTATCTCTATTACGTATAATTTCATATGTGCTAATGTTATGGTAGCACCTGATGTTAAGATAACACAGTATTATATAATGGCGTCAAAAATGGATTCAATAAGGGAAGACCATGTGTGGCCATACAGCGCCAACTTCTACAGTAGGGGCTAAGGAACTATGAAAATTTCCCCAGAAAAAGGAAAAGAAAAACATTATTTCTGATACAATAAATAATGCAAAACCAAAGCTAACATACGCTTTACTGTATGGGTATGATGGGAAAAAAACACGGATTCCGTGGCAACATTTGCAAACCAGATAGTCATTATTATTACATAAGATACATTGCAATAAAAAATGAGCCCCAAGATTCTGCATAGCCGTGAAATCAGATGTTGTAGATAATGTAACCTCTACTAGGAAAGCGCGAGTAAAAAGGGCCAGGGACTTTTATCTACTAAGTGAAAATCATGGCTTTGACCAGACAGCACTGGAATTATTTTTTGGGTTATTCCAGCGAGTTTTCAATTTAAAAAACTTACGTAATTGAGCCGCTAATAATTCACTCAGTGGGGGTAAATAAATAAAGTAAAAATAAATTACTTAGTACAGGTACACGATAAATTTTTCATCCCAAGCAATTAACTGAAAAGAAAACCACTTTTTGGTGTAGGAATAACATTTATTGTCCATGCCTTGCCTAATAAAGTCTTATCTAAAACAAATAAAACAAAAGTAGAATAAAGAACTTCTCGCTTATATGAATTCAGCATTATTTCGATAATATGTACCACCCAGCAATACCCTTGGAAAGATAACTGCGAAGAATAGATATTTCAGCCTCGGTCCTTGCGTACTAGAGACAAGCTTATTTTCTTTTGAAACTATTGTAGATAGGGACCGAACTGTCTCACACGTTCTGAACCCAGCTCACGTACACTTTAATAGGTGAACAACCTAACCCTTGGATAGTTATCCGTATCCAGGATGATGAGCCGACATCGAGGTGCCAAACAATCCCTCGATATCCACTCTCAGGAATTATCAGCCTGTTATTATCCCCAGCGTACCTTTTATCCGATAAGTGATACCTTTATCCACGCAAAAATATCAGATCACTAGACCGACTCTCATCTCTGAAAGATACTTAATCAATCAGTTAAGTAATATATACCCTTCATAGTTGATAAAAGAATACCTTATATCAAAATCTACCTTATGTACACACTCCGTTACTCTTTAGGAGGTACCGCCCCAGTCAACTACCCCTCTTACACACTATCTTTACGACAAGTTATTGGTCCAACATAGAAGCTATATCTTTCATTTGACGCCGTAATGTCGAAACCCTGAGGCTAAGTATATTATAAGCGACTATATAGTTTGGCTACTTTTCTAAAGTACTATACGTAAAAGAGTATAGTAAAGTGCATGGGGTCTTTCCGTCTACCAATAGTATTCCGCATCTTACGAAAAATTCAATTTCATTGGATCCAACTAGAGACAGTAGGGAAGTCGTATATCATTCGTGCGCGTCGGAACTTACCCACAAGGTATTTCGCTACCTTAGGACCCTCATAGTAGAGCCGCCGTTTATTGGAGGTTACACTGCTGCATTTATATTTTTTATTACATGGACTTGCACCATATATTTAATTGCTCGATAACCATGCAGAGCGCCCCGGGAAATTAGCGCAGCGTTAATAAATTTATATGCAGTGATTCCGTAAACATGACGCAACACACATAAATCTAAATTCTAGTCCTCCCCCGTTTGTCTAGGTTTTCTTTACGATCGACATAAGCTGTTAAGTCTATATGTGACAAGCCATAATAAAAGCTAAATAATTGCATTAGTTTTTACTGTACAACACCGGGCAGATTTCAGACCAATACATCATCTTACGATTTAGCAGTCCTGTGTTTTTGTTAAACAGTCGCTCCCCTCTTTCCGTGCCTTCCACAAATGATAAATACCATTTGAGACACTCTTTATCCCGAATTACTGAGTTATTTTGCCGTTCCTTAAATCTGGTTCTTCCATCGCCTTAGTTTACTCAACTAACCTCCTGTGTCGGTTTGTAGTACGATTTATAAATTCAAGCTTTTTCTGGAGCGACAATCGGAAACAAGATTATTCCATTAGATTTCTGCTTCTACATCATAAAAGTTTAATATCTATTTTTAATCAATATTTCTGTCTAACGCTTCACTTAAATAAAAAATTTCACTTAGTTTTTACAATCTCCTTTTCTTTTGCTTTCGCTGAGGAATAGAGGTCGTTTAACCCAGGGCTGAATACCATGACCCTGAAACCTTAGGTTTACGGCATAACTTATAAAGTTATTTAACACTACTTAACATACCAGCATTATCACTAGAAATTTCTCCAATTAATCTCAAGACTAATCTTTATTGATATATTCTACGTTCACTACCACATAAATTTAAATTATTTTGTTCTTAGCTTTAGAAATATCACAATCCTTTATTTTCGAACATATTAACTTAGGCTTTGGGTTGTGTATACACTTTCTCTAAATGATGACGTCTGAGCCAACATCCCCTGAACCTTAGTTTATACCTTCTTCTTTATACTTCATATTATTGCGGCCTTTAGCTAAAGATAGGACTCTTCTCCTTTTGAATAAGACCTTATCACCCAATTCTGATTGATAATAAATAATTTTTCTCATTCGCATTTGACTACCGTATATCGTAATCAGGGCTCTACCTTTTAAAATCTCATATTATCACCCTACCTCAATAGTTTCGTCGAAAACAAGCTATCTCCGAGTTTGAATGGCCTTCACCCCTATTCACAGTTCATCCCATTCTTTTGCAACAGAAACGGGTTCATCCTATTTTATTAATATTATTAATCTGACCATGAATAATCACTACGGTTTCGTGTCCTAATAATTAATACTTTATTAACGGAACCTACATTAAGGACGTTAAGACTTTTCGCATTTGTGTACTACTCGTTTCCCTACGCTATATTAGCTTCATTAACTATTAAGTCGCTGATATCCCATTATACAAAAGGTACATTAAATCTCGCTTTTAGAGACATAATTGCTTATCAGTTTAAAATTTCAGTGCTTTTTCAATTTTCTAATTTTGTCGAAGTCTTTTCACCTTTCCTTTACATACTTATCGCTATCGCTCAATCTAGATATTTAGTAGAGGAGTGGGTCTCCGTAATATTGTTCGAATCACTTGAAAGCTGACCCTACTCACTGTTTTTTGCAAAATTCTTTGACTTTCACACACTTTGGATTTTTTTTGCAAAGCTTACATCATAGCATATAATTAGCAAAGCTAAAAATTACCTAATCTTAAGCGTCTTTTTCTATTTCGCTCACCACTACTCTAGAAATCATTGTTATTTTCTTTTATACAAGTTACTAAGATGTTTCAATTCACTTGCTTTTATTCTGTTTTATTTACATAATCGGTTATTACACTTCAACGCAAAATGGCTCCATGTATTTTCGACGTGTCGCGACCTTTCTAGACTGGCTAGGCATCCATATTTAAACCTTCTTTAATATTATGAAGACAGAGGGTTCGAACCCTCGACCTCTCGGTTAAAAGCCGATTGCTCTACCAAACTGAGCTATGCCTCCGAAAACACTTATCATTTTAATATTTTTTTAAACTAGGGACAGCGAGATTTGAACTCACAACCTCTCGATTATAGTCGATTGCTCTACCAGTTAGCTATGCCCCTAAAAATAACTTTACATGTAAATCCCCTATATAGTACTTACATTACCATTAATGTTACAATTCAACTAATTGTGCATATTAATGATTATTATTTATGATCTAATACGCATCGAAACGTTTAATATTATAGTACAAAAAAATAAGCTAATTAAAGCCTGTGCCACACTTTTAGTATATACATAAAACTTAAAAAATATGTGATTGAGTGGAGAGAATCGAACTCCCATTACCAACTTCAAAGGCTAGGTCCTACCTATTAACGACACCTCAAATAAAAGACGGGGACCCGACTCGGACGGGCACTTTCAGGGTATAACCTGACGAGCTACTTTGACTCAACCCCGCCATAAATATCCACAGCAGATTCTTCTACCACTACCCTGTTACGACTTGACTTTCTCTTCAAAACAAAGGTCATGATACTTACCGTTCATCCGTAAAACTAATAAATTAATAAAACAGAAATTCGCATCCAATAAACATTTAAATATTGATTAAATTGTCTAAATTTTGCTAAGTAAGGACCAAATTCACTTCGAACCAATTCCAATAGCCTACGGGCGGTATGTACTGGCTTATTAACAAATTCACCGTAGCGTGATCTACGATTACTGGGGATTCCAATTTCACGCTTATGAGTTTCAATAAACATTTAGACTGAGAATGACTTTGTTATTAGCTCCTATTCACATAATTGCAACACATTGTAGAACATCCCTTGTAGCACATGCGTGGCCCAGTCCATAAGGCCATAATGACTTGACGTACGCCTAACGTCCTCTTATAATTATATAAATAGTGTATGTAAGTATCTAATTATCTCTATTTCTTATTTAAAAATACTAGTAATCTTAATCTTGGGTTGTGATCGTTGATGGTGTTAACCTAACGCTTTACAGCACGATCTGTCGACACCATGCAGCGCCTGTATTCATCCTTTGTTTGATAATGAATTTTGAAAAATCAAAAAAACATTATTAATCTGATAAAATGCTTAGTTACAATGTTAATCGTAAATCCACATTTAAGATTCAAGGACAATGCAAGAACTGGTAAGTTATGCGCGGTATATCGAATTAAACCACAGCTCCACCCCTTGTATAAACCCCCTCAATTCCTTTGAGTTCCAACCTTGCGTCATACTTCCCAGGCGGCTTTTTTAACGCGTTAGCTGAATTCTGAGTTTGCAAACATACAGTTAAGAGTGTTAACTGCACTTTACTGGACACTGTGAAGAAAACGCAGTTCAGTTACAGCGCCAAGCATGCAACCGTTCTTGTTTAATAAATAGTTAGTCCTGCCCCAATATTGAAAAAGCAGCGTTTACAGTATGGACTAATAGGTCTCTAATCCTTGTCGATACCCATACTTTCATGTATCAGCGTCAATCTTTACGTATAAGCCTTGGTTACCGCCTTCGCGAACGTCCCTCTCCCCAAGATCTGTAAATCACCTTTACCAGGGGATTGGGTAACCATCCTTCTATTCTAAGACATAAAATAAAAAAAACCGGCAAAAAAGTCTGCTTTAACATTTCAATTTCTCATTTTTATATCCGCCTACTCATCCTACGCCCAGTCAACACAATGACACTAGCCCCTCCCGTTTTACCGCGGCTGCTGCACGAAATTAGCCGGGCTATTTATTTACCCAAATTATGTAATTAACATCTGTTCTCTACATAGAATGAAAACCATAGGCTTGTTACACCTTATTTCTAATCTCTTACCCGATGGAAGAGTATCCCGTTTTTGGTAGCATTTAAAGTCCAACGCATTCATGCTTTCGGTATATTTTCATGGCTTTGAAGTACTCGTCATTATATTCCCTGTAAAAAGAGTTTAAAATAGCTTATTATCCATAGACGCAGGCAATGTCAAATGGTTTCGTGATAAGATTTCTAATTTATTTGCATAAACTTTTGACCTACCATAATATACATCCAACATCGCGTCGGTTATCTACTGCCCCATCCGAAAATAGAAACAACTATTGGGAGTTTACGTAATAAACTGTCCGTTAGTCATTCGGCAATTTTAATAATTAATGTCGAAAATTACTCCCCTAAATCAATTATTAGCATCATCAGCAATAAATTCCATTATTGTCATCCTTAGTCCCCCAATCAGTCTGAATGAATCAGCGTTAGCTCATTGTTCAAGATTCCCCACTGCAGCCTTCCGTGGAAGTCCGACCTTTTGCATTTCCGATGTACTGTACGTCCTCTCAACCAGCAACGGATCGCTGCTTGGTTAGTTATTATCTAACCAACAACCTAATCCGGCAGAGGCACCTATACACACCAATTTCATAATCTTTCATCATTTTCATTTATTTTCAAAGATTACAGTCTTATCGTTTATCACTTCTAATATAAATTATATGACTTATTACGGATTTGCCGTAGTTGTGTCTGCTTATTCCCCTGCGCTCTTCACCCGTGCACATGTCGTATATCATCTAACGTCCAATTACATGTGTTAGGTCAACTGCAAGCATTCACTCGGAGCCAGGATCAACTCAGTTATAAAATTATTTTTCTACCAGTGATTTTAAAAAAATTTATGTAATTACGATTTAACATACAATGTATCATTTTTGCTATCATAGGTATAAACCAATATTTTAGAAAAATTCAAGTAAATATATGCGCCGCGAAATTATATACGAAGAAACATAGGGTTTTCTTAGACAGCGTTTATTTTATATTAATCCTTTGCTTTGTCGTCAAATTGACTATATATACAATTAAAAAAAAATTATGATGTAAATAGAAATCAAAATTATATCCCGGAACCTATTAACGATCTACTTCACCAAAAACGATATCTTGTGTACCTAAAATAGTAACACATCAGCAAGTAAATGATTTTTTGCCATAAAATTTAAACCTTGTAGATGATAAAACCAGGAGCACGAATATACAGCGATAAGGTTTATTAGATTCTCAGAAACAAGAAAAACACCAAACTCACCCTTAGGTGCTTCAATAGCCATATAAAGACCACCTTCCGAAAGAGTAATCCTTCAGAAAAACTCTTAAAATGGTGTATTAAACTTTCCATATTAAATTTAGCATGACCACGTGATGGAATATAAATTTACGAATATCTAATTTATATCACCCAGTTTAATGTTTTCTAAGCATTGTTCTAAAATATTTAAACTTGCACGCATTTCTTAATACGTATTAAATATCTATCAAAACAATCACCATTATGTCCAACAGGCACATCAAAAGTTAATTTATCTAAAGTTCATAGGGCATATTTTTGCGAAATCCCAGGCAATACCCGAACCACGTAACATAACACCAGAGAATGCCTATTTAACGCTTCTTCTTTAGTGACGATACCAATACCAACTATCGTTGATGCCAAATACGATTACGGTTAACATCTCTTCGATTTCATCAATACGTATACCAAAAGTTTTAATAAAAGTATGTAAATCATCTAATAATCCACAGGCAAATCTTGAGAAACACCTCCTGGACGAATATAACATGCATGCATACGTGACCACTAACGCGTTCTAGAATTCTATTAATTTTTCACGTTCCTCGAATGCCCATAAAAATGGTGTTAATGCACCAACATCCATGGCATGGGTAGTAAGGCTAATATATGATTTAGTATGCGTGTGATTTCACAAAAAATCATACGTATATATTAGCACGTTCAGGTAATGTACCTACTGTCTCATATTCTTCTAGACCCAATCAAAATATAATTTTTCTACGGCCAAAGAATAACATGTTCTTGGGCCATCATAGAAACATAATCTAAACGATCAAAGTAGGGTAGATTGAAGATAGGTTTTACTTTCAATGAGTTTTTCTGTTCCACGGTTAATAAACCAATATGTGGATCACAACGTTTAATTATTTCACCTCAAGTTCTAAAATTAAACGAAGACACCATGTGCAGCTGGATGTTGCGGCCCAAAATTCAAGGTTAAATTTTTAATTTTATGTAATGAATTTATAGTTTACTCATTTTCGCAAAACACACAAGATATTAATTCTAATTTAAATGAATGAAAGCAATAGCAATGCAGTGCTATGGAACATCCAAATTATAAGTCAAAATCTTCGTCAAAAGTATCTCATAATTGGACTCATCAATTACAAAGGCTCATTAACATCAATACCTAAATCTTCGCACATAAGGCCATGTTAAATGTACCATTTGCCCAATATTTAGTGTCTTCAAAGGTATAACATAAGCATTAAAAAAATCGAGTAAGAATATTATAGGGTTTCTGTAACGTCAAATTCATCTTCAAATTCAATGTGTTCAAATAAGGTAAGAATCCGTTAAATAAGTCACACTTCATATAACGTAATATTTATCCTCATAATCACAACACGATCAAAAGAACATCTTCAAGATAACCATTAAGGGCGCAAAAAGAATTAAAGATTGTTCATAAAGTGCTAAAGGTTTTATTTTGAGGTTGTTTAGAACTTCAGTTAATAAACACCATTATATAAAGTTTCTTTGTACTATCATCATATCGGAATCGAATTGGGAGTATAACATTGCTACTTCACGATAAAGTGCTATTCTAATTTCAATGATCCGGCATTTCTTTTAAGACGTTAGGTTGCTGCAGAACCGACACGACTTACAGATAATCCAACGTTTACGGCAGTCTAATACCTTTATGAATAATTCTTTTTCAAGAAAATTTGACCATCGTAATACTAATATATTAGTAGGAATGTCCACTAACATCACCAGCTTGGGTTTCAACATAGGTAAAGCAGTAAGCTACCACCACCTGTACGTCATCTAAACTACAAGATCTTTCTAATAATCTAGAATGGGCATAAAAGATATCACCGGATAAGCTTCACGGCCTGCAGTCGGCGTAATAGGAGAGACATCTGTCTTAAGCAACGGCATGTTTACTTAGATCATCTAGACAATTAAAGCATCACGACCAAGTCACGGAAGGCTTCTGCAAACTAGTACCTGTATAAGGTGCTAAAAATTGAAGAGGTGCACTTTCAGATGCTTAGCAGCAACAATTAAGTATAACGTAAAGCATCGTTATCCTTTAATATATTATAGATCGTTAACACACTGGAACGTTTAAGCCAATAGCAACATAAATACAATAGTATCGATGGGCTCTTCCTTATTACGATTTTGATTTAAAATTGTGTCGATGGCAATAGTGTTTTACCAGTTTACGATCACCAATAATCAATTCACGTTGTCCTTTACCAATGGGAAAAGGCTATCAATAGCTTTAATACCTGTTAATAAGGGCTCCAAACAGATTCACGGGTAATAATACCGGGTGCCTTTCTTTCGACATATAAGGAGAACCTTCTTTCTCAAAGTCAATAGCACACCACCATCAATAGTATACCTAAAGCATTTAATACGCGTCCGAGTACTGCATCAGTAGCACGAACAGACATTAAATCTTAGATGGTACAACCAAATCACCAACCTTTACTGTATCATCTGTACCAAATATACGATACCAACGGAATTTTTTTCTAATTTAATATCATACCATCGGTTTGATTAATTTTAACCATTTCACCTAGGAAGCATTAATTAAACCTCAGCTAATACTATACCATCTTTTACAGATCTTACGTATCCACCGATAAAACAGTATCAGATTTTTTTTCTAAAACAGATGCTGTGACTACTTTTTGTTTTCTAGTCTTTTTGACAGAGGCAACAACGGGCGTAGTAAGAATACCAGATTCGGATGTAGTTATAATTTTTTCATTTTCACGAGCTTTTTTAGAAATACGAGGCATAGTTAAAAGTTTATATTTGTACTTACCGCATAGATAAAATTATATTTAAAGTATTTCGTTTAGGTTGACTTTGCGGTCAACTTTAATATTAATTAATTACCGTAAGGATTTTTAGGTTTAAAAATCTTATTACGTAATCTTTTTAAAAATCGTTTGAACCAACGCTCTAGATCTTCACCATGAAAAAATTTAATAAAGAAAAAAATAAAGCATGGTATAAATATATAAATACTCATTTTAATTCTAATTTTATCGTAAATAGGCGTAAAAGTTAATTATGCCTTGGGATGGTATAATTACTTCATTATATAACAGAATTTGATAACCTAATGCAAGTATTAGGAAAAATAGGTGTACAAATAGTACTACATAAAATGCTTTTCCAGAACTAAATGTAGGCCACAAAAAACTACCCTTTAGTTTAGTTAAAGACTTTAATGCATCGTATGATTGATATTATATATTTTAATAATAAAGACAATCCTATAGCAGATCAACCGCAGCAATAGCAAGGAGATAACCGCAATTACATACCTCTACTTTCTTCTACATTATTACGTGATATATGAAGTTTAAATTTAATGCTAACACAAATAGTTCGACGCAATGAAGTAAATTAGGAAATTTACTTTAAACGCTAATAATAGGCAGGCAACAGTAATAAAAAATGGTATAAAAAATATAAGAACATATCTAATTATATAGCGTTAAGCTTTAAAAACCAAAATAACACAAATGTATTATTAATCCCTAAAAAAAATAAAAAACTATAAATAAAATTATAATTTTTCTGCGGACGACGAATTAAATACACGTACGCTACGATGACGATAATGCCCATGAGCGTTTTGGATAAACATGAATAAATAAGATACGGTACTGTTTAGAACTAAACCACGTAAATATCAACATAGATGTGATATTTCTTCTTCAAAATATAAATATAAATAATTTAATTTAATTGCTGACATATTAATGCAGTTCGTTCCCAAGACTTCGTAAAGCTACACGACTAGATTTATGTCGGCCATGAAATTCACCGAACCTGCTGTAGATTTATAAGTTAAATTTAGCGTATAAATTGATAAAATATCGTCTATTTTGTTGTTCAACTTGATGTCTTTTTAGAAATTTACCGATACTCCAAAAAGCATCTTTAGCTGTCGTTTGCTTTGGTTTATTAACCGTAAACTTAATTTCTTCTTAAGTTTATTAATAACAATAGTAGTAAATAATGCGCTTTATAGTTAAGTCTATTAAAGTTTAATGTTGTATTATAAACTTTAAAAAATAATTTCGACGTGATCGTTGAATAGTAATTTCACCCAATGATCCTGTAAATTTCGGAAATCTTTTTTTAGTAAGGTAGATGTTTGTAAATTTTCTTACTAACTGTATTTCCGCAATTTTATAATGAGATGCGTAAGTTTGTAAAGATTACGATAATTTTCACGTAAAGCAAAATTTTCTTTGCTTTAATTTGACGTTTTTCCCAAGTTATAGCATTATGTTCTTGTTTAAGCATAGTGTTTTTCTAAAAAGTATTATGATTTATGAGGCACTATAGGATTTACGTAACGCCAATGATTGTTGGTGTCGCTTAAGATTATCCCGTGCAATACTTTTTTTTCTTTCTGAATTAGGACAATGCTTTTAGATGCATATTCTAATGCCCTAAGGGTAACCAACGTTTCTAGCATGTAAACGAGATTGCGTACGTCCATTTGCATGAGTTCGTTGTCCTCGTGTAGGCAATTGTTGTGCTGACGAAGACCGCGATAAGAACATTGGTTACTAAAAGATAAATTCTAGTAAAACTATAAGACGGAGTCTATATTCGATAACTAGCATTCAAAAATATTTTCCAGAATATCTCTAAATTCTGCTGCACGACTTTTTTTAGCTTTAACTTTATACCAAGAATAGCCTAATTTTTCTAGCCGTTATATAGTTAAACCATAAAGACTTTGGATTGCTGTTAATAAGGTTTTTTTAGTTTGTTTTCTAAGGTACGATGAATAAACGGGTAACGTAACGCATAGCGGCAAATAAGTAAAGTAATAAATTAATGTCGACATCCTTTCGATCTTTAGGTACGAATTTTAAACGATACCTATTATAATAGCCTTGTCACGCATTGCAGAGAATTTAATACGGTGGACGTATTTCAACGCGTTTACCGGTATACATTAATTTCAGCTTTAGTCACGTATGCGAATTAAAAATGGTAGTACAAAGCGTGATCACCAATAAAACATAATCTACGTTTACAATGACGAAACGTAATCGGGAAGCCTTTAACTTCAGCAATGTTTTTTGATGGCACTGTAAAGAAGACGAATTATACGTTGAAAACGCCACGCACTTTACTGGTAAAGTTTAAACCAAAAAGCACTAATTGGCATAGCACAAATCAGGGCTTTTATCTAACTCAAAGCTGTAAGTGCTTTTTGAAGACAAACATTTCTTTTTGAAACAAAAACCATAAGTAAGGTGCTAAATAATAATTACCAAGAAGAAGGCGTAAACCCGTATATAGCCGAATAAACCATATTTTCTCAACAATGGCGAGAATAGCAAATTGGGAATAATAACTACGTGCGCACCAGAGAGTTCACAATAATTTTTAAACCGTTTATTTGATATTTTTGTGGGTTGCGGTAAATATTGTTTTAATTGTAAATGACGTTTCGTTTAAATTATATTTTTGATGCAGTTTATTTTGAAATGAATCTTACATAATGCTTCATTAGTTGTTAGAAATTTTCTTGTTTTTCTTTTCCACAACGCGGGAATCCTTATGCAAATTAAATAATGAAATAAATTGCGCCATTTTATAACTATAGCATTAAGTTCTTCCTTATAGGTATACGCAATACAAACCACGAAACTTATAAGCATATCATGTCCATAATGGTACCTATAGTTATAGGTGTTGTAATCTATACAAATTCTGTAATAGTATCATGCTATCCTGAGATCTACAACTAAAGTACTATCTCTTTTTTTTTCGTTCTTAATCTACAGTACGATATTTACACCCAAGAACTTAAAATATTTCTGTAAAAATAATGTACACAGAAGAATGATAATCTATTTTTATTGCAACCCAAAATGTAATGTTGCTATAACTTTTTCTTCGTTGGAGCAAAGTATAATTTTGGGTTATGAACTTATATGCAAAATCACATCAAATTTAGTTATCATAATGTTCTAGTTAATGTTATATATTATAGAGTTAATTCTGCCATAGAAATAACACGCGTATGACCTAAAGCACCAATTCATGGGATACTGGACCACGTAATCGAGAGCCTGTAGGTATTAGTGTTTTTTTCTATTTCGTTTTACTAAGATACATGCTGCTCCAGAATGGGTCCTGAAATACGATGGGATTGGAAATTAAGGTATTACCTGCAATTCTACGAAGATTTTTAGGAGCACGAACGACTAAGCCAAATATACACGACCGCGTACCGCTCGTTTACCTGGAATATTCGTTTTAAGCGAAATTAAAATCCGTCACCAATACCAGCAACATTATTTTTTTTCTTCCTGGAACATAATACAAAGTGCACGTAATCCACCGGTATTGTCAACAACATTAGATAAGTTCCTTGTAAATCATAGTGGTTAATTTGCTATTAATAAATCTTGGTCAAGGGGAAGTACTATTTATGAATATTCGTTTGACAAAGCAGTTTCGAAAATATAGGCAGACGCACAGATAACTTTTTATAGCGACGTAAAATTAATGGCGTGGTTCCAGAACCATTAATTTCATTAGTGGACGGCAACTTTTAACCGGGCAACCCATTTAAAATGTTTTCCTTTTCCTTACCCATACGCATTTGTAAAGTTTCTTCGTCTTAGATAAATGTGGGAAAATCGAATATTTATGCAACGCCCTGCTCTTTCATAGTTCGTGCAAAATCCTTCTACATACTCTCTATGTTTAGCCGTAAATAATATTGAGACTTAATTTAATTATAACGCCTGTATCATCTATATATCAAGACCTTTCAACCTTTATTAGAAAATATAAATGAGGAATTTATATTTTGTTTTTTTAGGTATTTTAACATAAGTTTAAATGTATAAATGTTGGCGTTCCACATGATACTCAACACGTTGCGTAATAAACGCATGTATTGTTCTGCAACACCTATAGTATACAATGGCGTAAAAACAAGCATTGAAACCACTAGTAAGGGCAGATCGATTACACGGAATATGAATTACTGATGTACCACGTGTATATCTATATTTTCCGTAAATTTGGCAGTAATAAGTTTAAAAACATACCTTCACTCATGAGCGCGGATCATCATGAAATTTAGAAAAAATGTCGGATTTGGTAACAATAATTTCTTGCATATGCTTGAAATTTGATATCAAACCACGAATCCAGGATGTTAACGTAGCCTGCGATTGCTAGAAAAATAAATACAATTTCTGGAATATCCGGCGCGG
>CATNWC010000233.1:0-14137 GCA_951230915.1 Antitrichia curtipendula | reverse complement strand
GGCAACGGTACTAGTTGAAACTAAAATCCAATTCTATCAAACTAAAGAAAAATAGTATGTTTCCTTACTACACTATACTATTAAAAAAATACTATATTATACAAGCCGTTGTTGGTTCAAATGTTGCAATGGTTGCCCTACTGGTAATTTATAATTCTCAAGAAAACCATTATTCTCATTTAAATTATTTTTAAATCGCCTTAAAACTCTAGCCTTCTAGTCCTCCGAGTCAGCCTCCACGTCATTAGATGACGTGGCACATCCTTCTGTCGGTCTCCGAACCTGCAGTCCCCGAGCAGCGAATGGAGCACAATTGCGTCAACCTCGACGACAACTTTTCTCTGGCGAAGCCTCAAGCAATGGTCGAAATCAGGACGGACGACAGCAATGGCCCTCGTCGCAGGTACGTCATCGCACTCTGCGCCTGCTCTTCTCTCTGGAGACTCCTCTGTGGCGCAAAATGGTGCAATATGGCCTCGGATTGGATTTTCTATGACTCTTGATTGCAGCCATTTTTCGAAACGTACAGTTGTATTTCTCGCACTCAACCAATTTAAGAAACCTCCCGAAAGCATGCTGTATTCCGAAACCATGGAATTCTAGGCGATGGCGACAGAATTGAGGGAGGGTAGGAGTTAGGGTTTAATAGGCGAGGGGTTTACAATCACTTTCTTGCGTGATCGATGTTTGTTTTATGGCGTGAATTCTACGATTACGATCGAATGCGTACCGGGGGTTTAGGTTTGTCGGCCAATTTATGTGATCGGAGGCTTAATCATGTCGTTGTAATGTTTCGAGAAATTGGTAGAATGGACCTTGATTTAGGTTTTCGGATGCACTGATTTTTGCGTTTTGTAGATTAGGCCAAGCATTCACTGTCGCTGCTCATTGAAGCAAGCGATCGCAGGTGATGGTTTGTATTTTCTGTAGGATGGCAATGGCGATAGTTGGTAATTTGAAAAGAATTTGCTGATTCTTGGAGAAGATGTAGATCGAACAGAAGAGCGAAACGGTGTCCTTTGCACATCTTTCGTAATGTAATTCTTTGTTTTTTGTGGAGTCTGAAAAGTGGACTTGTGCATTAATCACTTTTGCAGCTAAGACGAATAGTTGGGGTTTGTTATTGGTTCTTATGCGAGGCACGAAAACAATATCGTTTGTGGTTATTCAACCCTTGGTCCAAACTCTCAGGGTTGAGGCAAAAAGCAATTTTATGGGGAATTGATTGGGACCTGCTACTAATTGTATTCCTTGATGGCTGAGTTCTCTCTTCGAGGTACGTTCTGTTCGACGAGATTCATGCTTTAGATTGTAGAACGTTGCAGTTTTTTTTTGTATTCTCTCATTTTTGTGAGCTATTTGTACCTCTTTTTGAATTTTTGCTCTTGAAACTCCTGTTAGGAAAATGTAGTGAACACCGGAATTAAGCCAGATATTTTCTCTTCCCCTTGATTGATCAGATTAGTGAATATGCTATTGGTGAATATATTGATTGAATGACTAGCTGGTATGTCACGATTGTTTAATTATTTGCTCTTGGGCTTGTATTGAATTTTCTGAAATCTTCTACTGCAGATCTCTCCACCATGGATACACAGCAGGCAGTTGATGCCCTCACGGATCACATGGCCATTTATCATCGGTCAGCTGGGCGACTGAAAGCAAAGGAGCCTCCTGATGTTGACTCAAGAACAATTTCCAAGTCAGCGGCGAAAGGCGGCAACATCGTTAGGCAGAAAGTGATAGAGTGGTTCTCTGGACTGAGTTCGTCCCAAAGGCAAGCTGTCCTTACCATCTTTGATAGGCCGTGGGTCATGCTTTTGTTACAAATGCAACAGAAGTTGAATGTGAATGGACCCGGGAACTTCATCATTCTTCCGGACATTCCAGTTTCAAGTGTTTCCATACCATCAAATACGGAATCAGTTTCATCACACCCTTCGAAGCATTCGAAAGGGAAGGATAAGAAAGGGAGGGCCAACTCAAATACCAGACGCGTTCGAGCCTCAAAAGTCTCAAAGATGAACATTGGTGGTAACCTGGAGGGCAACGGGAAGGTGGACATAAAATCTGCAGGGACATTAAAACTTTCAAATGGAAGTATTCCACTATCAGATAGCATTAGTCTTCCAGGACTATGTTACAGGAAAGCAAATGGTCTCTTGGCAAGACTGAAAAATCAGCAGTCAGCTGAAGAGAAGCTTTTCGAAGGTATTCAAGTATTCAGCTCACAGGATGGGGAGAAAGGTCTTATCGGTTGTGAATCTCAACCTACGCTTGACTCTCTGACGGTGAAAAGGGAATTGGCTGAAAATTTGGACGTTTTTCTGGAAGTTATGGACGAAATATCTTATGGAGAATTCCTTGAGCATTCCTTAGGATTGGTGGTATCACCTTGGGAAGAGACACCCTGGTTACAGGTACCTGTCTGTTCACGTTCTCTCCCTTGTTCTGTGGAGGACTTGATTTTGAGGGGAATGTGCCTTCTCCTCTTCCATGATCTGGGATTTACTTGAACATGATTTGTAGATTTCCAGAATTTTTTCTGGCATAGTAATCTGAAGCATTAATTGGATCGTGTGTGGTCTGATTTGGCGTCTATGAGTAAGTATTTTGTCAAATAAAATTGCATATATAAGTGCTGAAAACATCGTGCTCTGTGTACTGATTATAATCTCAACACGATTGGACCTAGGTGTTCCAAGTCTTATTTCTCAGGACTCACAATATTTGATTGTGGCAGGTCCAGGGTTACTACAGCGTTGCAGCTTTTATAGCTAACAAGTTGGAGATATCCATTTGGTCATCTTACACCTTCGCGATGGGCAATAAAAGGGCCTCCAGAAATTCGTGGTGCAGCAAGACGAATGAATCATTGAGGTCAAATCG
This sequence comes from Antitrichia curtipendula, assembly GCA_951230915.1. Taxonomy (NCBI): domain Eukaryota; kingdom Viridiplantae; phylum Streptophyta; class Bryopsida; order Hypnales; family Leucodontaceae; genus Antitrichia; species Antitrichia curtipendula. The sequence goes on along the minus strand of CATNWC010000233.1, from coordinate 11,248 downwards.
CATTCCCGGAAGATGTATTGATGTTCTAGAATCAGCGGCAGTAGCTCAGAGTTTACATGGTAGGAAACAAGGCTGCGTCGACTGGTGGGACAGGGTGGGTAGCGATGTGAAAGATAAAACTATTCGTGCTGCTCTGGTGGCCGCAACCAAGTCTGAGGTGGGTAAATGGTGCTAGATGTGATCATCATATAGCTGAAGAGTGACGTTTTACCTGGGGCGCTCATCTTCATTGGTTTCATTGCACTTGACTCAATATGATCGTGCGTTGTTGAGGACCTCAGTCGGGTCTATCTTTGATGCTGTAAGCCCATTATTTATGCTTTGACTTTTGCTGTGCAGGTCATTAACGCAGTTTCATCAGTAAGAAATGCAGCTCGGAATGCCAAATCTGCAAAGAGACCTCCTGAGCTGTTAAGAGGTACAAAACATGGAGGAAATAGCGTGAAGTGGACCAGTCTCTCGGACACTGAGGCTGATCAGTATAAATCAAACCCACAACGCTGTTCAGTCACTCCAACTCTGTCGCCTGTCCTTGCGGGTTTGGCGGCTCTGAAGGAAGTCGCTGAGTTGGGTGTTTTGTCTAGCGGTGCAAGCTACGCATTGACAAGCAAGAATGGTCTGTTTTTTAGCAGTTTGGAATATGTACACACATTGTCAGATCGAATTGCAAGGACATCGAGAAATGTATTAGCAAGAGTAATGAACGAAGCTGTGGAGTTTGAACTTCTTGAAGGAGAAGCATGTGCCAAATCAATAACTGCTGAAAGTGCCAGAGTCGGGGAGAGCAAAGGGAGCAAAGATAAGAAAAAGAGGCGAAAACGAAGCTCAGTACAAAAGATTTCGCAAGAGGAAAAGGATTTGGCTGACTTGCATTGCAAATCTCTTGAGGTAGACACCTCTCTCAATCCGCAACTCTTGACTTTATCTCGATCTTTTATGTGGATCTTTCATTTGGAACTTGATAATCAAAATTCCCAGATCTGCTTGAATTTCGCACATGGTTATTTGATCTTTTGATCTCATCACTTCACCTTACAACAGCTAAGCACCACCAATGACAATATAGTCATGTCGTATCTTTACAGGAGGGTAAACAGGTTAAAAAAGAGGATGTGAAGGGGATAGTCCCGCCGTCTCAAAGGGCGAAACTCCCAAACGATATTGTAGGAAGTCCCAAATTTTGTGCGGGAAACCTTAAGAGCTCGAAGTCTCCAATTCGGAAGTCAAAGACACACAAGCATGGAAAACTCACGCCCGCAGGAGCAATTGTGGATATTACTGACCCGGGTGAGGATGAACGTCAGTCTCATAAGATTGAGATGAACGGTAGTCATAGAACAGAGTATGAAATTTCTGATTCAAAGCCTGTCACAAGTTTCTGTGACGGTGATGTCAATAGTAACAGTACCACTCTACCTGTCCATAGTCCTGTAGAGGTACTCTCCAATACTTGCAGTGGCCTTTGTGACCATACTACAGAACCGACTAAGGATAGTGGTGATCGAGTTGTTTCTGATGCTGTCGATGACGTGCATGGATCAACAGTCTCCAAAACTTTAGACTTATTTAACGCTGTAGAGAACTCGAAACCTCATGATCGAAATGGTCATTCGAGACAATTTGATGAAGTGAAGACTCGCGTACTGTCGCCAGTTGGGGAAGAACCCACTGCTGGATCCGAGGTCTTAGAAGTTTCGACTGTAGGAGAGAACCCAGAAGTTCTCTTTGACAAGCCAGCGAATACGTTAGAAAAATGTGATCTTGATTCACAAAGCATGGAACATAGGGCTTTACCACTTCGTTTTGGAACGATAGATGTCGTTGCATCTGATGTACAGGTTCCTGTAAATCTGAAGTCCTCAAGCACACCGAATGCCTCGGCTCTGCAACGGACAGTACCAGATCTGCTGCGGCCCCAAAGAGAAGCTTCAGAACATGGCCGTAAATCGAGTGGCTTAAGTGCGCTGAGGGTTAAAGAGAAGGAAGGCGGGATTGCTGAAGGTGATGTTGAAGTGGTATTAGAGCCAGTACATGACTCCAATACCAGGCGGTCAGGGCTTCGGTCACAGAGCTTGCCCTCAGGGGTTTGTACTCCAGGTATTCAGCTTTCCTCACTATGAATAAGTAGACTCTTAGTTTCACCAAGTAGACTCTTAGATTTCTGGAATTATTCAGTGCTGTAAGCTTTCTTTAAAATATGACCACGAACCGTCGATTTGACCTATGTATATCTCTCGATGAACAGGGTCGGTCTTGTCATAGTATATCTTGTCACTGATTGTCAGTTCGTGTGATGCGCAGGAAAGCTGTTCACCTCACGGCCTACGCCGACATTTTTTCCGGAAGAACCTGTCGTAGTTCATAACTTGAAGGGTGGGTCACTTCGATCTCAACATAATCCTCCTGCCTTTGCTATGTTTTATTCTCACGAATGGCCTGGCTACTCGCAAGTTCGGGTATCGGGCAATACCGTGCGTCCGACAGCTTCAGAACGACTCCACCTTGATGTTGTTCATGATTGGCCTAAGCGTTTCAATGCCTCCTCGGTTTCTATCTCCAACACTGCCCCTGCTCCTGGAAGCCTTGATTGGCCCCCATTTGTGCACAATGGGTACAGCCTTACTCCAGTGGTTGGGTACTCGGACTCAAATGAGCCTAAAGTTGTCACTCTCTCCCCATTTACGTCCTCTCCATATGCTTCAAGGACACCTCCAAACGGAAAAACAAGGATAGGAGATGATTCTGAAGTTGAAGAGCGCCTGTACGACACAGACCTTGAAATCTTTGAACCTTATGCAGGCGATTTTGAAGACTTCGATGGGTATGTGGTTTCGGAAGAAGAAGGAGAACGACAAATGGAGGACGCTGCGCACATGAAAGCAGAAGACTACAATCAGTTCTTTGGTGGTGGAGTTATGTACTGGAACTCAGCGGACTACACAGGAATGGGATATTCTCGACCTGGTTCGATGAGTTCAGATGATAGCTCTTGGGCGCGTAGGGAGGCAGATCTTGGTGCTGTTCTCGATGATATTGTTGGTATTCATCCTCTCCCAGGTCCATACAGAGGCAAAGGATCAACAAGTTCCAATCTTTCTACTACTTCTCCTTCTCAGCCTTCTACTTCTGGTCCAGTATCCTTTGACCAGATAGGGGCCAGCCAAGTTGGTCCACGTGTCTGTTTGACCAGATCTACTGGAAGCGACTTTTCCGTGAATTATGGGCCTATTTCCGACGACTTTCAAGCAGCTGGGCCGAATGTGGGTAATATAGTGGGAGTAGTGGATGGAATTATGAGTGATGGATTTATGCCGAGGTTACGCCCTATTGTGGTGGTGAGGGACCCTGGTCTCACGAGGTCCATGGTGAAGAATGAGACTGTTCGTCTTCGAGAAGCACGTAGTCCTCATATCATCACACGGGGAGTGCAAGACTTTTCCGGGGGCAGACGTCGGCGACCCTCTCCCCCTGTGATTCGTCATGCTCCACCTCCACCTCCACCTTCGCCAGTTGCTGGCCCAAAGCGTCGGAAGGGGTGGATGTCTGCCAGGTCTGGGAGCTCCAGCCCCCGCCACTGGGGTCTTACGAGTTGGTGGAACAAGGACGACGTGGACAACTTTGACGTTCAAGCAGTCAATAGAGACACGGTTGTGGGAAATGGAAGAAGAAGGGGGGGTTTAGTAAGCACCCCACCAATATGCCCCAGTTCTGGAGCTTTGCCCCGGGAACATTTGGTAGCCGTGCCCCCATTGACCTTGGATCAAGAGCACATGGTACATATCATTCTTTCATTTGAACTTCCATCTGTTGCACGTCGTTACGCTCGAGCCTTGTGTGATCATTCTTGATTAGGTTTAATATATACTCTCTGCATGTTTAAAAGAAGAATCCTCCATGATCACAGCCTCATTCGTGTTCTGGTGCTGAGTGAAAATTCTGAATTGTGCACGTTGCAAAATGGCGCCTGTGTAAGTTTGAGCTCACCATCATGCCGTCATTCTCATGGGTGTGCAGGCTGACGAAGCCTTGGTGATGCAAAGCAGTGTATTATATAACAAGAATCCCTCTCTCCAACTGGCTATTACGCTTTTTTATACAGCTCTTCACAAGGAGATTGAAACGTTCTGTGTACAGGTATGTGGCTCGTTCGGGGATTTTCTGTTTTTTCAAATTGAACTCGACTCATTCTAGACTATCGAATTTCCACTGAGCTAGTATTTTTCTAAAGCTAGCTACAAAATACATTTAGTTCGTAACGACTTTTTCAACTCACCAGTTATGACTTCAACATGAATCATGGAGTGATCACAGCCTGATTGAGATACTCTTTCACTACAGGTTGCTGCAGAGAAGAGACTGCGGATGCCCTTTATCAATACGGCGGTGAAGAAGGTGGCACACTCCCTGCAAGTCTTGTGGCCAAGGTCGCGGGCAAAGATATTTGGTTCAAATGCTACCGGTTTAGCTCTTCCAACTAGCGACGTTGATCTTGTTGTTAGCTTACCTCCTGTGAGAAAGGTGCGTTTGACAGTGGTGCCTTTAAGCATTTGATCAGTGAGTTCAAGTGCTGAAATTTTATACCTCGATCTAATGGAGTTTAGATTTGCAGACATTTATCATGTTCATACATGGCCAGATATTGATATTTTTCATGGTACTGCAATTGCAATGTTGCCTTACGAATGTGTCTTGCATAGGCGCGGGAACCTATCAAACAAGCTGGAATATTGGAAGGGCGGATTGATGGGGTTAAGGAGACTTGCTTGCTGGTGTGTGTTGCCTCCGCTGTGAATTGATCCTTTTATGTATGCTTTGACAACGTCTCTGAGAGCGCACTAATCTTTCAAGGAGTTTTTGATAGATTGAGTGATCTTCTTAAGATTGACCTTTTGATTCTAGTTTGGGATTGTATATACTTATAGAGGAGATTGTTGGATCACAGCATGCAGCACGTAACCTTGAAGATCAAGATTGGGTTAAGTCCCTTCAAGTTTTTGAGCACACGATGGTACATAATACGACCACTTGAACGAGCCTTTCTTCGCTTGCTGACTACGTGACTGTTTCTTCCCTTTTCGTATTTTAATATATCTTTTGCAAAGCAGACTCCAGATTCCCCTTTTTCCTCTTACTGCACCTGTGGGTTTATAATCAGCCGACAATTTTTGCAGGTGCCAATTATACGATTAAAGGCTCACATTTTACCACATCAGTGCCAGTTGGGTGACATTTCTTTGAGCGTGAAAGAGACATGTCCCATGGGTACAAGCAACGATGCGCTCGATGGCTCACCGACTAGTCAAGGTTCCGGTGACTCTGCAGGGAAGGAGGGCCCGTGGGGTTCTGAGAAAGACCGTCAAATAGTCCGTCTTGATATCAGTTTCGAAGCTCCGACCAACACAGGCCTTCGTACATCCGAATTGGTACTGTCACTATACTCCTTGATTTAAGAGTTGATGCTCTGTGGGTTTAATATGTGGTCTTTGTATGCAATCACTCTTATAGCAACAGTTGATGTTTCCGATCCGTAACCCGTCTTTCAGCACATCACATGCAGGATTGAGATTTTCAATTACTGTGTACCACGTAGTCTTTCTGACGCAGTGAACGTCACGGCCAGGTTCGGGAGTTGATGGGGCAATTTCCTCCATTGACACCCCTGGCGTTAGTGCTAAAGCAGTTCCTTGCAGACCGAAGCCTGGACAATGCTGACAAGGGTGGTCTTAGTTCATACTGCCAGGTTAGCAATCACAGCCATTTCTTTCAGACGTTTCTATAAAGCTGTTTTTTTTATGAGTTCTTTAATTTATTATTTCTTCTTTGTAGTTTATTTTGTACGCTCTACAATCATATGGATTGTGGCCGAATTCAGCTCACTACCGGTAATTAATGTCAGTGTCTGGTGAGTGCATTCGAAAGTAGATTAAGATGATTTCTACTGTTTCTTTTTGTTAGGGATGTCTTGTAATTAATCATTTATCTTTCTCTTTAGGAATGTAAAGGAGAAAAATAACAATGTTCGAGAGGAGGTAGTTAAAAGACCAAGTTTTATTTGCTAAAAATACTGAACTTGGTAAGCTGTCTTTTGATAGTCCCTCGAAAGCTTATGAGTACATAATGATGTCATGGTTGGCATTTTGCCCTCTTTATCCAATTTTCAATTTCCTTACTCTTATGGGGTTTTCAACAATGTTCTCAGGTCTTACTGATTACACGATTCCTCCAACACCAACAACATCTTGGACGACCATCTTCAAACGAGGTTGCTTCTTTGTCGAAGGCTGTGTTGCATATTTCTCAACGTTCAATGCCATTGTCGCTGTTTTCTCTAGCAATTTCTGGTTGAATTTCACTCATCATAAATTTTACTCAGGAAAAGGTCTGATAAGGTTGTACAGTTCACCTGATCAAACTGTCCTAACTCTTGCTTGATGGTATCTGATACAGAACCTTGGAAGTTTGTTTATGGATTTCCTCCATTTTTTTGGGTAAGCTTTACTGCGCATGTGGGGTTCAGTCGTCTATTTATTTCCTTAATAAGAGTTCAGAATTTTCAGGTGTCACAACAGAATATATATGTCTATAGAAGTTTGAACAGTATTTCACTCGCGTATTATAACAATGCATATCTGATTTGATATTACCTTTTGAAGATCTGTGTTTGATCCGCGAAGTATGTGCGTCCAAATTCGAAGTGGAGGAAAGTATGTAAGCCGAGATCGTGGCCCCAGGTATGTATTTGGTCTTTTCTCATAACTGCACCTGTGCATTTTAACACCTAATTGCAGATTACATTCTCAATTTTAATTATTGTTTATGCCTGCATTTGTTGACAGTTTACACACATAGTGCATTGGAGAATTGACTGCTAGACCTAAATCTTGATATTTTTGTGCCACAATCTATGGTGACGAGGGATACAATATACACATACACCAGAGTTTATTTAATCAGACTCTTTTCTTTGTTGCAGTATTGATCCATTGTATATTCAAGATCCGTTCGATTACGAGAATAACGTTGGCAGCACCTGCTTCCGCATTCAGCAGATTGTGAAGGTAAGGCGAGGGATTTTGGTTTATCTTTCATAAGTCTTCAGATTGGCATACGGTTTCTGCTGCATGAGAGCGTGTGATTATCTATGAAGCTTTCTGCAATATGCCTCCAGGCTATGTGAAGTACTTATTAACAGTCACGTTTCATATTCATGCAGCAAGAGCTAGTAGATTGTATTGTTGCGGAATTGACCAAGAATTGATCAGTCTTACGTACTGGAGTTTAAGACTTTTGTTTATGAAGCTTTACATGGTGCAGCTGCTTCTTTTTATTATCTGCGACTGCAAGAATAAGTGTGAGTATTTTCAAGTTGAACAAGCTAATCCTGTACATTATATGTTGCTTTGAATCAGGCTTTTGCAGACGCTGTCTCCATTTTAGAGAAAGAGTTATTTGAAGCGTCTGCTGTAGACGTGAGCAGAGGGGAAGACAGCTTCAATTTGCTACAGAAAATTATACCCAGTTTCGTTGGCAAGTGATGCGATTGAGGAACAGCCCGCTCACGCTTTGGATATCATCCGGAGAGTACTTGAACCCCAGGTAATTTATGCCAACTCTTTGTTTACATTTACGAGATCATATTAGTCGTGCTTGATATGAAATGACGAGGATGTGTAATTTGTCAGTTCAGTTTTTTTATACATTTTAGCACTCTCGCAGCTGTTTTTGGCTCCTCACTTCTGTCAACTGCAAGCTGCCGTGCATTCAGTTCAGCGAATTCCTTTGTGCTCGTTTTGGCATACCGTGAATTCAAGCCCGATGTGCTAATTGGGTAATTTATCGACACCTATGATTCTTACTTTTAAACTGGTATCAATGTCTAATATCAGGACGTAAGCTGGAGAATAATGAGCCCCTGAACTTATGCGATCGAGTCACGTCAAACATCTCTTGTCCTATGCTGGTATTGAATTATATTTCCATGATCTTTCATCTGGCGGAAAAATAATGTTCTTCCAGTTTGATGTGTTGGTGGTGCTTGATTTTCTGATGTATGTCTGGAAGCCTAAAACAACATTTTTCTGATGTACATGCTGGTTTAATTATAACTAATTATAGCTAATTGTGCTTGTGATACACTTCTTGCCACTCCTTGCATACGCAGACCATCATATGTGTGAGATTGATGGTGTGTTTGCTTTGCAGGTCTAAATGTCTGGCAGTACACATACTTGGGGCGAGATGCCTACTGGATCTTTTATGTGTGAAGTTACCAAGTGGACAGCAACGGGTATAGCTGCTTTCTTCTTCTCTTCCATTGACTTTTCTAGCAGTAACAAAAGATTTAGTATGTCTTTCCTGTGTCTCTGGTGTCCTGCAATGCCATTGGTATCTCATTCTTGATCTTTAAACTGAACTTTTATCTTGATTGAAGGGCATCCTGCTGTTTTGAATCGACGGCTTGCTGAAATTCGGAGAAAAAGTTGGAGATATAATTGACCAGTGTATTACACATTGAAGAATTCAGCCACTTCCATTTCTTCGCTCCCCAAAGAGAATTGAACAACGCCGTTTCTCTTCTTTTGTCGAACACTGATGGCTCTGGTCAAGTGATAATGTTATGGTTTTGGACTAATGCAACAGTTTTCATGTAATTCGAAGCAGTTGAGCAGTTTTTTATTTATCATTAGCAGCTCCATCTGTGCAGAGACAGTATCAAGAGATTGTACACATTTTTATTTTAAAAGTGATTTTCAGGGCTATGAATTTGCCCCGCTCCAATTGGATAAAATGCCTGATTGAAATTTACGGCATCGATAGAGGGCTACAGTAGTTTGTCTTCCATTATGTGCTTTTTCATTTTTTTAAGCCAACAATTCACACAATACCCAAACAGATGATTTCCATGGTGACTTGGCTTGTCGTTTAAGGGTTAAAGGTTGTTTTGAGTATGTTGTATAGAAGTGTTTTTGTGTCCAATTTTGTTTGGTTTTGGTGGCATAAAATTTGGACCCTTTTGGATTTATGATTTTCATAGCATGATCAATGAAATTGGTATCAAATGTTTTCAACAAAACAATAAACACTTATTTTAGGACAAAGGGAGTATTTCAAATGGAATGGTGAGCTACTACTTCAACCATTCACTAGACTACAAGAAGGTATCTGAGTTTATAAAATATGTCAAATTACTAACTACATAACATTGACCAATTGTAGAAGCTAGAGATCCCTCTAACTTGAAGAAGGTCCAAGTATCTATGGAAAATGTTCTTCTAAAGGTCTAGGTTGAGTGATTCACAAAAGGATAATTTTTAATATATTCTTGGGTCTTGGGGAGTGCTTTGGGGACTTATGCTACATTGGAAGTTAAAAATTGTTCAATTCTAAGCCTGTTCTCCAATGCAAGCCCTAAACAATCAAGAAGGGTAAATATGTAGATACTTGCATTGCAATGTTCAAAGTATGGACGTAGAGAAGCAATAAAATGTTTAATGAATTTATAGATGGTCTAAGTTTTTATTTATTTGTGCTATGCTCTACATTTAAATACTCATATCTCACATATTATTCTTCAAATGTTTTTTCTTCAAAAAGTTGGGGACTAGTGTTCATAGACGGTAACACATCAATGCAAGTGGATGTGCAAGTATTGAACATCTATTTCTATTGATGTGTTGCCTCCTACGAAGAACTGGAGGTGAGGAATCGAACCCACATCCCCACATTTCCATCAACTCACTCGTTGTACCCAAGTGGTGATGTTACAACGGTTCAATATAAACCCATTTAAAGAGACATGAGAGCGTTGGAAAGGTCACAATCTTAGAAACACTTGCAAGGGAGATTGTTTATCACTAATTTACTATAGACTAAAGGTTAAGTCATAGAAAGTTCCACTGTGAATGTAAACATTGCTTTCAAAATCAAGATACTTGTCTATTGGTGGTTTACAGTGCCATTTTAATATTTAAAATAATCTTATTTGATACAAATTGAACATGTTGCTTAATTTGAAAGATGGAATGAGTTTTTTATATGTTACATTCAATTATGTATTTTAAAGCAGTGGTTTCTTTTGATTGCACCTCCTCTTTGACACTCAATCATTGAACACATACCAAATTGTTTATTATATTTAATTTGAATTCAATCATTAAACACATGCCAAATTTTTTTAGAGTTAATTTGAATTCTCCTTTTTTGCTATGCTTGTTTAGAGTGTTAACCCTTAAAACCCCGAGGCCTTTTCTCCATCAAAACACACTCAAAACTGCCACTTCTATTGCAAAGAGCAAAAAACTATAAAAATTGTTTTTTTTTGCATATCTAACCGTAGGATCTTATATTAGACTAGTATGAGAATGTGTGCAAGAAATTTCAGAAACTTTGGACAAATAGATTGCAAGATATTTGCATTCAAAGTGAAGAAAACAAGTTTTTTTGCACCTTACTTGATTAGATTTTTGGGCTTTGAACCTATTTAACTTAAATATTTTGTATTGTTGATTTTAATTTTCTAAGTTTATATGTTGAATACTTCAGTTGAGAATCTTAGGAAAAAAATTCCAGAAAAAAACACTAAATTTTTACTCATTAAAAAATTGTTAAGTAGAAGTAGGTTCAAGATTGAAGGAATAACTAAATCGTTAATAGCTCTAAGACAAAATTGAAATACCATAATCTCAATGGTGAGATTGTTCTAGAAAGCAAATTCAACCTTGTCTAAAAAAAAAAATTATAAAATTGTAAAAATTGCATTAAAAAATGAATCCTAAAAGCTATTTTTTCAAGAAGATGCTTAGATTGCCCGAAAAACTAAGATTGTCCATAACTTTTTCATTATTAGTCCAAATAGAATGAATCAAAGCTTCAAATGTAGACAAAAAGATATAGATTTTGAAAAAAATATTTAAGAAATTTATTTTGACTTTCTGTGATTTTTTTGTGCTGCCTGCCAAACTCTATTTTTGACATAACTTTTTTTTTCGGGCACCAATTGAAATAAAAATTATATATCCACAAAGCTCTCGCAAAACTGCACAACCTCAAAAAATCCCAAAAAATTTCTCTACAAATTGAGGTCACAGGAACCTACCTGGATCCAAATTGTCCCCCGAGGGGACAAACAGGGTTTTAGGGGTTAACATTACTTATGTGGATGTATTCTAATTGGTCCCTATTTTTTAGCAACTATTTTTTTTTCTTCCAAAATTTAAGCATTTAGAATATGACTTTATCTTAGTTTGTT
>CATNWC010000231.1:10000-15000 GCA_951230915.1 Antitrichia curtipendula | reverse complement strand
CTCCGCCACTCAGCGCGTCATCCGTCCCAAAACGAACAGAGGCCCAAATTAAATTGGACGCTAAACGCTTCGGAAACATCAGCGATTCGTGGGCTTCGGCACTTACAACACGCGGACCAGCCACGCTTGAACCAGGAGGACACCGGCACCAAGCTTCCAAACGCACAAAAATCCAGCCTCAAACTTTCGTTCTACCAAGCTTTCGCAAAAGCAAATCACACCCCCGGGACACCCGCCACCACCACTCACGTAACGATCTCATCAGTACTCGTGGAAAAAGTACGCGTAGGACAAAACAACTGGCACTCGTAAGCACGCAGCCGACGTCCCCGCCTCCCATTCCTGAGGATCCCATGAAGGTAAGCAGCCGGTCCCGGAGGAACCCTTCCCCCACATAGTACTCTCTGTGGGATTCGGCAGGCCCCCCCGTCCTACGTCAAAGAACCACTACCGATAAGGTAGTTCTTGGAAGACCACCCTAAGTCATGCGGCACCGCCGCTACGCCTACCCGACCTCCGCCGTCACGCCTCCCGCCTTCACCACGACTCCCGCTCACGCCTCCACCTTGTCCCGACTCCCGCCTTCACCACGACTCCCGCTCACGCCGCCACCTCGTCCCGACTCCCGCCTTCACCACGACTCCCGCTCCCGCCTCCACCTTGTCCCGACTCCCGGTCACGCCGCCACCTTGTCCCGACTCCCGGGTGCGTCACGACTCCCTGTCCCGACTCCCGCTTTCACCACAACTCCAGGGTGAGCCCCGCCTCCCGGTCACGCCGCCACCTTGTCCCGACTCCCGCTTTCACCTTGTCCCGACTCCCGCTTTCACCACAACTCCACGGTGAGCCCCGACTCCCGGTCACGCCGCCACCTTGTCCCGACTCCCGCCTTCACCACGACTCCCGCTCCCGCCTCCACCTTGTCCCGACTCCCGGGTGCGTCACGACTCCCTGTCCCGACTCCCGCTTTCACCACAACTCCAGGGTGAGCCCCGACTCCCGGTCACGCCGCCACCTTGTCCCGACTCCCGCTTTCACCACAACTCCACGGTGAGCCCCGACTCCCGGTCACGCCGCCACCTTGTCCCGACTCCCGCTTTCACCACAACTCCACGGTGAGCCCCGACTCCCGGTCACGCCGCCACCTTGTCCCGACTCCCGCCTTCACCACGACTCCCGCTCCCGCCTCCACCTTGTCCCGACTCCCGGGTGCGTCACGACTCCCTGTCCCGACTCCCGCTTTCACCACAACTCCAGGGTGAGCCCCGACTCCCGGTCACGCCGCCACCTTGTCCCGACTCCCGCTTTCACCACAACTCCAGGGTGAACCACGACTCCCGGTCACGCCGCCACCTTGTCCCGACTCCCGGGTGCGTCACGACTCCCTGTCCCGACTCCCGCTTTCACCACAACTCCAGGGTGAACCCCGACTCCCGGTCACGCCGCCACCTTGTCCCAACTCCCGCTTTCACCACAACTCCAGGGCGCGTCACCACTCCCTGTCCCGACTCCCACATTCACCACCACTCCCGCATTCACCACCACTCCCGCTTTCACCACAACTCCCGCTTTCACAATCAGTCCCGCTCTCACCACCACTCCCGCTCCCAATCAAATACTTTTTTCTGAATTTCTTTTATATCATCCAACTTAATGATAAATTTTTTTGGAAACCGGTTTCTTCTTTGGTATTGTATCATTGGGTGTGCAAAGCACTTGCACACTCAATGATACATTTTTTTTTTGATTCCGGGACTTTCCCAACTTAATGATAAATTTTTTTGGAAACCGGTTTCTTCTTTGGTATTGTATCATTGGGTGTGCAAAGCACTTGCACACTCAATGATACATTTTTTTTTTGATTCCGGGACTTTCCCAACTTAATGATAAATTTTTTTGGAAACCGGTTTCTTCTTTGGTATTGTATCATTGGGTGTGCAAAGCACTTGCACACTCAATGATACATTTTTTTTTTGATTCCGGGACTTTCCCAACTTAATGATAAATTTTTTTGGAAACCGGTTTCTTCTTTGGTATTGTATCATTGGGTGTGCAAAGCACTTGCACACTCAATGATACATTTTTTTTTTGATTCCGGGACTTTCCCAACTTAATGATAAATTTTTTTGGAAACCGGTTTCTTCTTTGGTATTGTATCATTGGGTGTGCAAAGCACTTGCACACTCAATGATACATTTTTTTTTTGATTCCGGGACTTTCCCAACTTAATGATAAATTTTTTTGGAAACCGGTTTCTTCTTTGGTATTGTATCATTGGGTGTGCAAAGCACTTGCACACTCAATGATACATTTTTTTTTTGATTCCGGGACTTTCCCAACTTAATGATAAATTTTTTTGGAAACCGGTTTCTTCTTTGGTATTGTATCATTGGGTGTGCAAAGCACTTGCACACTCAATGATACATTTTTTTTTTGATTCCGGGACTTTCCCAACTTAATGATAAATTTTTTTGGAAACCGGTTTCTTCTTTGGTATTGTATCATTGGGTGTGCAAAGCACTTGCACACTCAATGATACATTTTTTTTTTGATTCCGGGACTTTCCCAACTTAATGATAAATTTTTTTGGAAACCGGTTTCTTCTTTGGTATTGTATCATTGGGTGTGCAAAGCACTTGCACACTCAATGATACATTTTTTTTTTGATTCCGGGACTTTCCCAACTTAATGATAAATTTTTTTGGAAACCGGTTTCTTCTTTGGTATTGTATCATTGGGTGTGCAAAGCACTTGCACACTCAATGATACATTTTTTTTTTGATTCCGGGACTTTCCCAACTTAATGATAAATTTTTTTGGAAACCGGTTTCTTCTTTGGTATTGTATCATTGGGTGTGCAAAGCACTTGCACACTCAATGATACATTTTTTTTTTGATTCCGGGACTTTCCCAACTTAATGATAAATTTTTTTGGAAACCGGTTTCTTCTTTGGTATTGTATCATTGGGTGTGCAAAGCACTTGCACACTCAATGATACATTTTTTTTTTGATTCCGGGACTTTCCCAACTTAATGATAAATTTTTTTGGAAACCGGTTTCTTCTTTGGTATTGTATCATTGGGTGTGCAAAGCACTTGCACACTCAATGATACATTTTTTTTTTGATTCCGGGACTTTCCCAACTTAATGATAAATTTTTTTGGAAACCGGTTTCTTCTTTGGTATTGTATCATTGGGTGTGCAAAGCACTTGCACACTCAATGATACATTTTTTTTTTGATTCCGGGACTTTCCCAACTTAATGATAAATTTTTTTGGAAACCGGTTTCTTCTTTGGTATTGTATCATTGGGTGTGCAAAGCACTTGCACACTCAATGATACATTTTTTTTTTGATTCCGGGACTTTCCCAACTTAATGATAAATTTTTTTGGAAACCGGTTTCTTCTTTGGTATTGTATCATTGGGTGTGCAAAGCACTTGCACACTCAATGATACATTTTTTTTTTGATTCCGGGACTTTCCCAACTTAATGATAAATTTTTTTGGAAACCGGTTTCTTCTTTGGTATTGTATCATTGGGTGTGCAAAGCACTTGCACACTCAATGATACATTTTTTTTTTGATTCCGGGACTTTCCCAACTTAATGATAAATTTTTTTGGAAACCGGTTTCTTCTTTGGTATTGTATCATTGGGTGTGCAAAGCACTTGCACACTCAATGATACATTTTTTTTTTGATTCCGGGACTTTCCCAACTTAATGATAAATTTTTTTGGAAACCGGTTTCTTCTTTGGTATTGTATCATTGGGTGTGCAAAGCACTTGCACACTCAATGATACATTTTTTTTTTGATTCCGGGACTTTCCCAACTTAATGATAAATTTTTTTGGAAACCGGTTTCTTCTTTGGTATTGTATCATTGGGTGTGCAAAGCACTTGCACACTCAATGATACATTTTTTTTTTGATTCCGGGACTTTCCCAACTTAATGATAAATTTTTTTGGAAACCGGTTTCTTCTTTGGTATTGTATCATTGGGTGTGCAAAGCACTTGCACACTCAATGATACATTTTTTTTTTGATTCCGGGACTTTCCCAACTTAATGATAAATTTTTTTGGAAACCGGTTTCTTCTTTGGTATTGTATCATTGGGTGTGCAAAGCACTTGCACACTCAATGATACATTTTTTTTTTGATTCCGGGACTTTCCCAACTTAATGATAAATTTTTTTGGAAACCGGTTTCTTCTTTGGTATTGTATCATTGGGTGTGCAAAGCACTTGCACACTCAATGATACATTTTTTTTTTGATTCCGGGACTTTCCCAACTTAATGATAAATTTTTTTGGAAACCGGTTTCTTCTTTGGTATTGTATCATTGGGTGTGCAAAGCACTTGCACACTCAATGATACATTTTTTTTTTGATTCCGGGACTTTCCCAACTTAATGATAAATTTTTTTGGAAACCGGTTTCTTCTTTGGTATTGTATCATTGGGTGTGCAAAGCACTTGCACACTCAATGATACATTTTTTTTTTGATTCCGGGACTTTCCCAACTTAATGATAAATTTTTTTGGAAACCGGTTTCTTCTTTGGTATTGTATCATTGGGTGTGCAAAGCACTTGCACACTCAATGATACATTTTTTTTTTGATTCCGGGACTTTCCCAACTTAATGATAAATTTTTTTGGAAACCGGTTTCTTCTTTGGTATTGTATCATTGGGTGTGCAAAGCACTTGCACACTCAATGATACATTTTTTTTTTGATTCCGGGACTTTCCCAACTTAATGATAAATTTTTTTGGAAACCGGTTTCTTCTTTGGTATTGTATCATTGGGTGTGCAAAGCACTTGCACACTCAATGATACATTTTTTTTTTGATTCCGGGACTTTCCCAACTTAATGATAAATTTTTTTGGAAACCGGTTTCTTCTTTGGTATTGTATCATTGGGTGTGCAAAGCACTTGCACACTCAATGATACATTTTTTTTTTGATTCCGGGACTTTCCCAACTTAATGATAAATTTT
>CATNWC010000230.1:3288193-3439739 GCA_951230915.1 Antitrichia curtipendula | reverse complement strand
TCACTAGTGCAATTGGAGGCCCATTTTGGATCCAAGGGATGAGAAAAGGAGAGATTTTGGAAAATGAAGGGGGTCAAGAATTTCATGAGCACGGATGCATTGACAACCAAAAGGAGCTATGGGTATGTCCATTAGTTTGAATAATCCATGAGACTTTTTAAATCCAAGAACATCATGCAAGCAAGCCACTTCCATTTCACTAGTGCAATAGGAGGCCCATTTTGGATCCAAGGGATCAGAAAAGGAGAGATTTTGGAAAATGAAGGGGGTCAAGAATTTCATGAGCACGGATGCATTGACAACCAAAAGGAGCTATGGGTATGTCCATTAGTTTGAATAATCCATGCCACTTTTTACATCCAAGAACATCATGCAACCAAGCCACTTCCATTTCACTAGTGCAATTGGAGGCCCATTTTGGATCCAAGGGATGAGAAAAGGAGAGATTTTGGAAAATGAAGGGGGTCAAGAATTTCATGAGCACGGATGCATTGACAACCAAAAGGAGCTATGGGTATGTCCATTAGTTTGAATAATCCATGAGACTTTTTACATCCAAGAACATCATGCAAGCAAGCCACTTCCATTTCACTAGTGCAATTGGAGGCCCATTTTGGATCCAAGGGATGAGAAAAGGAGAGATTTTAGAATATGCAAGAGCTCGTGAATTTCATGAGCACGGATGCATTGACAACCAAAAGGAGCTATGGGTATGTCCATTAGTTTGAATAATCCATGCCACTTTTTACATCCAAGAACATCATGCAAGCAAGCCACTTCCATTTCACTAGTGCAATTGGAGGCCCATTTTGGATCCAAGGGATGAGAAAAGGAGAGATTTTGGAAAATGAAGGGGGTCAAGAATTTCATGAGCACGGATGCATTGACAACCAAAAGGAGCTATGGGTATGTCCATTAGTTTGAATAATCCATGCCACTTTTTACATCCAAGAACATCATGCAAGCAAGCCACTTCCATTTCACTAGTGCAATTGGAGGCCCATTTTGGATCCAAGGGATGAGAAAAGGAGAGATTTTGGAAAATGAAGGGGGTCAAGAATTTCATGAGCACGGATGCATTGACAACCAAAAGGAGCTATGGGTATGTCCATTAGTTTGAATAATCCATGCCACTTTTTACATCCAAGAACATCATGCAAGCAAGCCACTTCCATTTCACTAGTGCAATAGGAGGCCCATTTTGGATCCAAGGGATCAGAAAAGGAGAGATTTTGGAAAATGAAGGGGGTCAAGAATTTCATGAGCACGGATGCATTGACAACCAAAAGGAGCTATGGGTATGTCCATTAGTTTGAATAATCCATGCCACTTTTTACATCCAAGAACATCATGCAACCAAGCCACTTCCATTTCACTAGTGCAATTGGAGGCCCATTTTGGATCCAAGGGATGAGAAAAGGAGAGATTTTGGAAAATGAAGGGGGTCAAGAATTTCATGAGCACGGATGCATTGACAACCAAAAGGAGCTATGGGTATGTCCATTAGTTTGAATAATCCATGAGACTTTTTACATCCAAGAACATCATGCAAGCAAGCCACTTCCATTTCACTAGTGCAATTGGAGGCCCATTTTGGATCCAAGGGATGAGAAAAGGAGAGATTTTAGAATATGCAAGAGCTCGTGAATTTCATGAGCACAGATGCATTGACAACCAAAAGGAGCTATGGGTATGTCCATTAGTTTGAATAATCCATGCCACTTTTTACATCCAAGAACATCATGCAAGCAAGCCACTTCCATTTCACTAGTGCAATTGGAGGCCCATTTTGGATCCAAGGGATGAGAAAAGGAGAGATTTTGGAAAATGAAGGGGGTCAAGAATTTCATGAGCACGGATGCATTGACAACCAAAAGGAGCTATGGGTATGTCCATTAGTTTGAATAATCCATGCCACTTTTTACATCCAAGAACATCATGCAAGCAAGCCACTTCCATTTCACTAGTGCAATTGGAGGCCCATTTTGGATCCAAGGGATGAGAAAAGGAGAGATTTTGGAAAATGAAGGGGGTCAAGAATTTCATGAGCACGGATGCATTGACAACCAAAAGGAGCTATGGGTATGTCCATTAGTTTGAATAATCCATGAGACTTTTTACATCCAAGAACATCATGCAAGCAAGCCACTTCCATTTCACTAGTGCAATTGGAGGCCCATTTTGGATCCAAGGGATGAGAAAAGGAGAGATTTTAGAATATGCAAGAGCTCGTGAATTTCATGAGCACAGATGCATTGACAACCAAAAGGAGCTATGGGTATGTCCATTAGTTTGAATAATCCATGCCACTTTTTACATCCAAGAACATCATGCAACCAAGCCACTTCCATTTCACTAGTGCAATTGGAGGCCCATTTTGGATCCAAGGGATGAGAAAAGGAGAGATTTTGGAAAATGAAGGGGGTCAAGAATTTCATGAGCACGGATGCATTGACAACCAAAAGGAGCTATGGGTATGTCCATTAGTTTGAATAATCCATGCCACTTTTTACATCCAAGAACATCATGCAACCAAGCCACTTCCATTTCACTACTGCAAATGGAGGCCCATTTTGGATCCAAGGGATGAGAAAAGGAGAGATTTTGGAAAATGAAGGGGGTCAAGAATTTCATGAGCACGGATGCATTGACAACCAAAAGGAGCTATGGGTATGTCCATTAGTTTGAATAATCCATGCCACTTTTTACATCCAAGAACATCATGCAACCAAGCCACTTCCATTTCACTAGTGCAATTGGAGGCCCATTTTGGATCCAAGGGATGAGAAAAGGAGAGATTTTGGAAAATGAAGGGGGTCAAGAATTTCATGAGCACGGATGCATTGACAACCAAAAGGAGCTATGGGTATGTCCATTAGTTTGAATAATCCATGCCACTTTTTACATCCAAGAACATCATGCAAGCAAGCCACTTCCATTTCACTAGTGCAATTGGAGGCCCATTTTGGATCCAAGGGATGAGAAAAGGAGAGATTTTGGAAAATGAAGGGGGTCAAGAATTTCATGAGCACGGATGCATTGACAACCAAAAGGAGCTATGGGTATGTCCATTAGTTTGAATAATCCATGCCACTTTTTACATCCAAGAACATCATGCAACCAAGCCACTTCCATTTCACTAGTGCAATTGGAGGCCCATTTTGGATCCAAGGGATCAGAAAAGGAGAGATTTTGGAAAATGAAGGGGGTCAAGAATTTCATGAGCACGGATGCATTGACAACCAAAAGGAGCTATGGGTATGTCCATTAGTTTGAATAATCCATGCCACTTTTTACATCCAAGAACATCATGCAAGCAAGCCACTTCCATTTCACTAGTGCAATTGGAGGCCCATTTTGGATCCAAGGGATGAGAAATGGAGAGATTTTAGAATATGCAAGAGCTCGTGAATTTCATGAGCACAGATGCATTGACAACCAAAAGGAGCTATGGGTATGTCCATTAGTTTGAATAATCCATGCCACTTTTTACATCCAAGAACATCATGCAAGCAAGCCACTTCCATTTCACTAGTGCAATTGGAGGCCCATTTTGGATCCAAGGGATGAGAAAAGGAGAGATTTTAGAATATGCAAGAGCTCGTGAATTTCATGAGCACAGATGCATTGACAACCAGAAGGAGCTATGGGTATGTCCATTAGTTTGAATAATCCATGCCACTTTTTACATCCAAGAACATCATGCAAGCAAGCCACTTCCATTTCACTAGTGCAATTGGAGGCCCATTTTGGATCCAAGGGATGAGAAAAGGAGAGATTTTAGAATATGCAAGAGCTCGTGAATTTCATGAGCACGGATGCATTGACAACCAAAAGGAGCTATGGGTATGTCCATTAGTTTGAATAATCCATGAGACTTTTTACATCCAAGAACATCATGCAAGCAAGCCACTTCCATTTCACTAGTGCAATTGGAGGCCCATTTTGGATCCAAGGGATGAGAAAAGGAGAGATTTTAGAATATGCAAGAGCTCGTGAATTTCATGAGCACAGATGCATTGACAACCAAAAGGAGCTATGGGTATGTCCATTAGTTTGAATAATCCATGCCACTTTTTACATCCAAGAACATCATGCAACCAAGCCACTTCCATTTCACTACTGCAAATGGAGGCCCATTTTGGATCCAAGGGATGAGAAAAGGAGAGATTTTGGAAAATGAAGGGGGTCAAGAATTTCATGAGCACGGATGCATTGACAACCAAAAGGAGCTATGGGTATGTCCATTAGTTTGAATAATCCATGCCACTTTTTACATCCAAGAACATCATGCAACCAAGCCACTTCCATTTCACTACTGCAATTGGAGGCCCATTTTGGATCCAAGGGATGAGAAAAGGAGAGATTTTGGAAAATGAAGGGGGTCAAGAATTTCATGAGCACGGATGCATTGACAACCAAAAGGAGCTATGGGTATGTCCATTAGTTTGAATAATCCATGCCACTTTTTACATCCAAGAACATCATGCAACCAAGCCACTTCCATTTCACTAGTGCAATTGGAGGCCCATTTTGGATCCAAGGGATGAGAAAAGGAGAGATTTTGGAAAATGAAGGGGGTCAAGAATTTCATGAGCACGGATGCATTGACAACCAAAAGGAGCTATGGGTATGTCCCTTAGTTTGAATAATCCATGCCACTTTTTACATCCAAGAACATCATGCAAGCAAGCCACTTCCATTTCACTAGTGCAATTGGAGGCCCATTTTGGATCCAAGGGATGAGAAAAGGAGAGATTTTGGAAAATGAAGGGGGTCAAGAATTTCATGAGCACGGATGCATTGACAACCAAAAGGAGCTATGGGTATGTCCCTTAGTTTGAATAATCCATGCCACTTTTTACATCCAAGAACATCATGCAAGCAAGCCACTTCCATTTCACTAGTGCAATTGGAGGCCCATTTTGGATCCAAGGGATGAGAAAAGGAGAGATTTTGGAAAATGAAGGGGGTCAAGAATTTCATGAGCACGGATGCATTGACAACCAAAAGGAGCTATGGGTATGTCCATTAGTTTGAATAATCCATGCCACTTTTTACATCCAAGAACATCATGCAAGCAAGCCACTTCCATTTCACTAGTGCAATTGGAGGCCCATTTTGGATCCAAGGGATGAGAAAAGGAGAGATTTTGGAAAATGAAGGGGGTCAAGAATTTCATGAGCACGGATGCATTGACAACCAAAAGGAGCTATGGGTATGTCCATTAGTTTGAATAATCCATGCCACTTTTTACATCCAAGAACATCATGCAAGCAAGCCACTTCCATTTCACTAGTGCAATTGGAGGCCCATTTTGGATCCAAGGGATGAGAAAAGGAGAGATTTTAGAATATGCAAGAGCTCGTGAATTTCATGAGCACGGATGCATTGACAACCAAAAGGAGCTATGGGTATGTCCATTAGTTTGAATAATCCATGCCACTTTTTACATCCAAGAACATCATGCAAGCAAGCCACTTCCATTTCACTAGTGCAATTGGAGGCCCATTTTGGATCCAAGGGATGAGAAAAGGAGAGATTTTGGAAAATGAAGGGGGTCAAGAATTTCATGAGCACGGATGCATTGACAACCAAAAGGAGCTATGGGTATGTCCATTAGTTTGAATAATCCATGCCACTTTTTACATCCAAGAACATCATGCAACCAAGCCACTTCCATTTCACTAGTGCAATTGGAGGCCCATTTTGGATCCAAGGGATGAGAAAAGGAGAGATTTTGGAAAATGAAGGGGGTCAAGAATTTCATGAGCACGGATGCATTGACAACCAAAAGGAGCTATGGGTATGTCCATTAGTTTGAATAATCCATGAGACTTTTTACATCCAAGAACATCATGCAAGCAAGCCACTTCCATTTCACTAGTGCAATTGGAGGCCCATTTTGGATCCAAGGGATGAGAAAAGGAGAGATTTTGGAAAATGAAGGGGGTCAAGAATTTCATGAGCACGGATGCATTGACAACCAAAAGGAGCTATGGGTATGTCCATTAGTTTGAATAATCCATGCCACTTTTTACATCCAAGAACATCATGCAAGCAAGCCACTTCCATTTCACTAGTGCAATTGGAGGCCCATTTTGGATCCAAGGGATGAGAAAAGGAGAGATTTTGGAAAATGAAGGGGGTCAAGAATTTCATGAGCACGGATGCATTGACAACCAAAAGGAGCTATGGGTATGTCCATTAGTTTGAATAATCCATGCCACTTTTTACATCCAAGAACATCATGCAAGCAAGCCACTTCCATTTCACTAGTGCAATTGGAGGCCCATTTTGGATCCAAGGGATGAGAAAAGGAGAGATTTTGGAAAATGAAGGGGGTCAAGAATTTCATGAGCACGGATGCATTGACAACCAAAAGGAGCTATGGGTATGTCCATTAGTTTGAATAATCCATGCCACTTTTTACATCCAAGAACATCATGCAAGCAAGCCACTTCCATTTCACTAGTGCAATTGGAGGCCCATTTTGGATCCAAGGGATGAGAAAAGGAGAGATTTTGGAAAATGAAGGGGGTCAAGAATTTCATGAGCACGGATGCATTGACAACCAAAAGGAGCTATGGGTATGTCCATTAGTTTGAATAATCCATGCCACTTTTTACATCCAAGAACATCATGCAACCAAGCCACTTCCATTTCACTAGTGCAATTGGAGGCCCATTTTGGATCCAAGGGATGAGAAAAGGAGAGATTTTGGAAAATGAAGGGGGTCAAGAATTTCATGAGCACGGATGCATTGACAACCAAAAGGAGCTATGGGTATGTCCATTAGTTTGAATAATCCATGCCACTTTTTACATCCAAGAACATCATGCAAGCAAGCCACTTCCATTTCACTAGTGCAATTGGAGGCCCATTTTGGATCCAAGGGATGAGAAAAGGAGAGATTTTGGAAAATGAAGGGGGTCAAGAATTTCATGAGCACGGATGCATTGACAACCAAAAGGAGCTATGGGTATGTCCATTAGTTTGAATAATCCATGCCACTTTTTACATCCAAGAACATCATGCAACCAAGCCACTTCCATTTCACTACTGCAAATGGAGGCCCATTTTGGATCCAAGGGATGAGAAAAGGAGAGATTTTGGAAAATGAAGGGGGGCAAGAATTTCATGAGCACGGATGCATTGACAACCAAAAGGAGCTATGGGTATGTCCATTAGTTTGAATAATCCATGCCACTTTTTACATCCAAGAACATCATGCAACCAAGCCACTTCCATTTCACTAGTGCAATTGGAGGCCCATTTTGGATCCAAGGGATGAGAAAAGGAGAGATTTTGGAAAATGAAGGGGGTCAAGAATTTCATGAGCACGGATGCATTGACAACCAAAAGGAGCTATGGGTATGTCCATTAGTTTGAATAATCCATGAGACTTTTTACATCCAAGAACATCATGCAAGCAAGCCACTTCCATTTCACTAGTGCAATTGGAGGCCCATTTTGGATCCAAGGGATGAGAAAAGGAGAGATTTTGGAAAATGAAGGGGGTCAAGAATTTCATGAGCACGGATGCATTGACAACCAAAAGGAGCTATGGGTATGTCCATTAGTTTGAATAATCCATGCCACTTTTTACATCCAAGAACATCATGCAAGCAAGCCACTTCCATTTCACTAGTGCAATTGGAGGCCCATTTTGGATCCAAGGGATGAGAAAAGGAGAGATTTTAGAATATGCAAGAGCTCGTGAATTTCATGAGCACAGATGCATTGACAACCAAAAGGAGCTATGGGTATGTCCATTAGTTTGAATAATCCATGCCACTTTTTACATCCAAGAACATCATGCAAGCAAGCCACTTCCATTTCACTAGTGCAATTGGAGGCCCATTTTGGATCCAAGGGATGAGAAAAGGAGAGATTTTGGAAAATGAAGGGGGTCAAGAATTTCATGAGCACGGATGCATTGACAACCAAAAGGAGCTATGGGTATGTCCATTAGTTTGAATAATCCATGCCACTTTTTACATCCAAGAACATCATGCAAGCAAGCCACTTCCATTTCACTAGTGCAATTGGAGGCCCATTTTGGATCCAAGGGATGAGAAAAGGAGAGATTTTGGAAAATGAAGGGGGTCAAGAATTTCATGAGCACGGATGCATTGACAACCAAAAGGAGCTATGGGTATGTCCATTAGTTTGAATAATCCATGAGACTTTTTACATCCAAGAACATCATGCAAGCAAGCCACTTCCATTTCACTAGTGCAATTGGAGGCCCATTTTGGATCCAAGGGATGAGAAAAGGAGAGATTTTGGAAAATGAAGGGGGTCAAGAATTTCATGAGCACGGATGCATTGACAACCAAAAGGAGCTATGGGTATGTTCATTAGTTTGAATAATCCATGAGACTTTTTACATCCAAGAACATCATGCAAGCAAGCCACTTCCATTTCACTAGTGCAATTGGAGGCCCATTTTGGATCCAAGGGATGAGAAAAGGAGAGATTTTGGAAAATGAAGGGGGTCAAGAATTTCATGAGCACGGATGCATTGACAACCAAAAGGAGCTATGGGTATGTCCATTAGTTTGAATAATCCATGCCACTTTTTACATCCAAGAACATCATGCAAGCAAGCCACTTCCATTTCACTAGTGCAATTGGAGGCCCATTTTGGATCCAAGGGATGAGAAAAGGAGAGATTTTGGAAAATGAAGGGGGTCAAGAATTTCATGAGCACGGATGCATTGACAACCAAAAGGAGCTATGGGTATGTCCATTAGTTTGAATAATCCATGCCACTTTTTACATCCAAGAACATCATGCAACCAAGCCACTTCCATTTCACTACTGCAAATGGAGGCCCATTTTGGATCCAAGGGATGAGAAAAGGAGAGATTTTGGAAAATGAAGGGGGGCAAGAATTTCATGAGCACGGATGCATTGACAACCAAAAGGAGCTATGGGTATGTCCATTAGTTTGAATAATCCATGCCACTTTTTACATCCAAGAACATCATGCAACCAAGCCACTTCCATTTCACTAGTGCAATTGGAGGCCCATTTTGGATCCAAGGGATGAGAAAAGGAGAGATTTTGGAAAATGAAGGGGGTCAAGAATTTCATGAGCACGGATGCATTGACAACCAAAAGGAGCTATGGGTATGTCCATTAGTTTGAATAATCCATGAGACTTTTTACATCCAAGAACATCATGCAAGCAAGCCACTTCCATTTCACTAGTGCAATTGGAGGCCCATTTTGGATCCAAGGGATGAGAAAAGGAGAGATTTTGGAAAATGAAGGGGGTCAAGAATTTCATGAGCACGGATGCATTGACAACCAAAAGGAGCTATGGGTATGTCCATTAGTTTGAATAATCCATGCCACTTTTTACATCCAAGAACATCATGCAAGCAAGCCACTTCCATTTCACTAGTGCAATTGGAGGCCCATTTTGGATCCAAGGGATGAGAAAAGGAGAGATTTTAGAATATGCAAGAGCTCGTGAATTTCATGAGCACAGATGCATTGACAACCAAAAGGAGCTATGGGTATGTCCATTAGTTTGAATAATCCATGCCACTTTTTACATCCAAGAACATCATGCAAGCAAGCCACTTCCATTTCACTAGTGCAATTGGAGGCCCATTTTGGATCCAAGGGATGAGAAAAGGAGAGATTTTGGAAAATGAAGGGGGTCAAGAATTTCATGAGCACGGATGCATTGACAACCAAAAGGAGCTATGGGTATGTCCATTAGTTTGAATAATCCATGCCACTTTTTACATCCAAGAACATCATGCAACCAAGCCACTTCCATTTCACTAGTGCAATTGGAGGCCCATTTTGGATCCAAGGGATGAGAAAAGGAGAGATTTTGGAAAATGAAGGGGGTCAAGAATTTCATGAGCACGGATGCATTGACAACCAAAAGGAGCTATGGGTATGTCCATTAGTTTGAATAATCCATGCCACTTTTTACATCCAAGAACATCATGCAAGCAAGCCACTTCCATTTCACTAGTGCAATTGGAGGCCCATTTTGGATCCAAGGGATGAGAAAAGGAGAGATTTTAGAATATGCAAGAGCTCGTGAATTTCATGAGCACAGATGCATTGACAACCAAAAGGAGCTATGGGTATGTCCATTAGTTTGAATAATCCATGCCACTTTTTACATCCAAGAACATCATGCAAGCAAGCCACTTCCATTTCACTAGTGCAATTGGAGGCCCATTTTGGATCCAAGGGATGAGAAAAGGAGAGATTTTGGAAAATGAAGGGGGTCAAGAATTTCATGAGCACGGATGCATTGACAACCAAAAGGAGCTATGGGTATGTCCATTAGTTTGAATAATCCATGCCACTTTTTACATCCAAGAACATCATGCAAGCAAGCCACTTCCATTTCACTAGTGCAATTGGAGGCCCATTTTGGATCCAAGGGATGAGAAAAGGAGAGATTTTGGAAAATGAAGGGGGTCAAGAATTTCATGAGCACGGATGCATTGACAACCAAAAGGAGCTATGGGTATGTCCATTAGTTTGAATAATCCATGAGACTTTTTACATCCAAGAACATCATGCAAGCAAGCCACTTCCATTTCACTAGTGCAATTGGAGGCCCATTTTGGATCCAAGGGATGAGAAAAGGAGAGATTTTGGAAAATGAAGGGGGTCAAGAATTTCATGAGCACGGATGCATTGACAACCAAAAGGAGCTATGGGTATGTTCATTAGTTTGAATAATCCATGAGACTTTTTACATCCAAGAACATCATGCAAGCAAGCCACTTCCATTTCACTAGTGCAATTGGAGGCCCATTTTGGATCCAAGGGATGAGAAAAGGAGAGATTTTGGAAAATGAAGGGGGTCAAGAATTTCATGAGCACGGATGCATTGACAACCAAAAGGAGCTATGGGTATGTCCATTAGTTTGAATAATCCATGCCACTTTTTACATCCAAGAACATCATGCAAGCAAGCCACTTCCATTTCACTAGTGCAATTGGAGGCCCATTTTGGATCCAAGGGATGAGAAAAGGAGAGATTTTGGAAAATGAAGGGGGTCAAGAATTTCATGAGCACGGATGCATTGACAACCAAAAGGAGCTATGGGTATGTCCATTAGTTTGAATAATCCATGCCACTTTTTACATCCAAGAACATCATGCAACCAAGCCACTTCCATTTCACTACTGCAAATGGAGGCCCATTTTGGATCCAAGGGATGAGAAAAGGAGAGATTTTGGAAAATGAAGGGGGGCAAGAATTTCATGAGCACGGATGCATTGACAACCAAAAGGAGCTATGGGTATGTCCATTAGTTTGAATAATCCATGCCACTTTTTACATCCAAGAACATCATGCAACCAAGCCACTTCCATTTCACTAGTGCAATTGGAGGCCCATTTTGGATCCAAGGGATGAGAAAAGGAGAGATTTTGGAAAATGAAGGGGGTCAAGAATTTCATGAGCACGGATGCATTGACAACCAAAAGGAGCTATGGGTATGTCCATTAGTTTGAATAATCCATGAGACTTTTTACATCCAAGAACATCATGCAAGCAAGCCACTTCCATTTCACTAGTGCAATTGGAGGCCCATTTTGGATCCAAGGGATGAGAAAAGGAGAGATTTTGGAAAATGAAGGGGGTCAAGAATTTCATGAGCACGGATGCATTGACAACCAAAAGGAGCTATGGGTATGTCCATTAGTTTGAATAATCCATGCCACTTTTTACATCCAAGAACATCATGCAAGCAAGCCACTTCCATTTCACTAGTGCAATTGGAGGCCCATTTTGGATCCAAGGGATGAGAAAAGGAGAGATTTTAGAATATGCAAGAGCTCGTGAATTTCATGAGCACAGATGCATTGACAACCAAAAGGAGCTATGGGTATGTCCATTAGTTTGAATAATCCATGCCACTTTTTACATCCAAGAACATCATGCAAGCAAGCCACTTCCATTTCACTAGTGCAATTGGAGGCCCATTTTGGATCCAAGGGATGAGAAAAGGAGAGATTTTGGAAAATGAAGGGGGTCAAGAATTTCATGAGCACGGATGCATTGACAACCAAAAGGAGCTATGGGTATGTCCATTAGTTTGAATAATCCATGCCACTTTTTACATCCAAGAACATCATGCAACCAAGCCACTTCCATTTCACTAGTGCAATTGGAGGCCCATTTTGGATCCAAGGGATGAGAAAAGGAGAGATTTTGGAAAATGAAGGGGGTCAAGAATTTCATGAGCACGGATGCATTGACAACCAAAAGGAGCTATGGGTATGTCCATTAGTTTGAATAATCCATGAGACTTTTTACATCCAAGAACATCATGCAAGCAAGCCACTTCCATTTCACTAGTGCAATTGGAGGCCCATTTTGGATCCAAGGGATGAGAAAAGGAGAGATTTTGGAAAATGAAGGGGGTCAAGAATTTCATGAGCACGGATGCATTGACAACCAAAAGGAGCTATGGGTATGTCCATTAGTTTGAATAATCCATGCCACTTTTTACATCCAAGAACATCATGCAAGCAAGCCACTTCCATTTCACTAGTGCAATTGGAGGCCCATTTTGGATCCAAGGGATGAGAAAAGGAGAGATTTTGGAAAATGAAGGGGGTCAAGAATTTCATGAGCACGGATGCATTGACAACCAAAAGGAGCTATGGGTATGTCCATTAGTTTGAATAATCCATGCCACTTTTTACATCCAAGAACATCATGCAAGCAAGCCACTTCCATTTCACTAGTGCAATTGGAGGCCCATTTTGGATCCAAGGGATGAGAAAAGGAGAGATTTTGGAAAATGAAGGGGGTCAAGAATTTCATGAGCACGGATGCATTGACAACCAAAAGGAGCTATGGGTATGTCCATTAGTTTGAATAATCCATGCCACTTTTTACATCCAAGAACATCATGCAAGCAAGCCACTTCCATTTCACTAGTGCAATTGGAGGCCCATTTTGGATCCAAGGGATGAGAAAAGGAGAGATTTTGGAAAATGAAGGGGGTCAAGAATTTCATGAGCACGGATGCATTGACAACCAAAAGGAGCTATGGGTATGTCCATTAGTTTGAATAATCCATGCCACTTTTTACATCCAAGAACATCATGCAAGCAAGCCACTTCCATTTCACTAGTGCAATTGGAGGCCCATTTTGGATCCAAGGGATGAGAAAAGGAGAGATTTTGGAAAATGAAGGGGGTCAAGAATTTCATGAGCACGGATGCATTGACAACCAAAAGGAGCTATGGGTATGTCCATTAGTTTGAATAATCCATGAGACTTTTTACATCCAAGAACATCATGCAACCAAGCCACTTCCATTTCACTACTGCAATTGGAGGCCCATTTTGGATCCAAGGGATGAGAAAAGGAGAGATTTTGGAAAATGAAGGGGGTCAAGAATTTCATGAGCACGGATGCATTGACAACCAAAAGGAGCTATGGGTATGTTCATTAGTTTGAATAATCCATGAGACTTTTTACATCCAAGAACATCATGCAAGCAAGCCACTTCCATTTCACTAGTGCAATTGGAGGCCCATTTTGGATCCAAGGGATGAGAAAAGGAGAGATTTTGGAAAATGAAGGGGGTCAAGAATTTCATGAGCACGGATGCATTGACAACCAAAAGGAGCTATGGGTATGTCCATTAGTTTGAATAATCCATGCCACTTTTTACATCCAAGAACATCATGCAAGCAAGCCACTTCCATTTCACTAGTGCAATTGGAGGCCCATTTTGGATCCAAGGGATGAGAAAAGGAGAGATTTTGGAAAATGAAGGGGGTCAAGAATTTCATGAGCACGGATGCATTGACAACCAAAAGGAGCTATGGGTATGTCCATTAGTTTGAATAATCCATGCCACTTTTTACATCCAAGAACATCATGCAAGCAAGCCACTTCCATTTCACTAGTGCAATTGGAGGCCCATTTTGGATCCAAGGGATGAGAAAAGGAGAGATTTTGGAAAATGAAGGGGGTCAAGAATTTCATGAGCACGGATGCATTGACAACCAAAAGGAGCTATGGGTATGTCCATTAGTTTGAATAATCCATGAGACTTTTTACATCCAAGAACATCATGCAAGCAAGCCACTTCCATTTCACTAGTGCAATTGGAGGCCCATTTTGGATCCAAGGGATGAGAAAAGGAGAGATTTTGGAAAATGAAGGGGGTCAAGAATTTCATGAGCACGGATGCATTGACAACCAAAAGGAGCTATGGGTATGTCCATTAGTTTGAATAATCCATGCCACTTTTTACATCCAAGAACATCATGCAAGCAAGCCACTTCCATTTCACTAGTGCAATTGGAGGCCCATTTTGGATCCAAGGGATGAGAAAAGGAGAGATTTTGGAAAATGAAGGGGGTCAAGAATTTCATGAGCACGGATGCATTGACAACCAAAAGGAGCTATGGGTATGTCCATTAGTTTGAATAATCCATGCCACTTTTTACATCCAAGAACATCATGCAAGCAAGCCACTTCCATTTCACTAGTGCAATTGGAGGCCCATTTTGGATCCAAGGGATGAGAAAAGGAGAGATTTTGGAAAATGAAGGGGGTCAAGAATTTCATGAGCACGGATGCATTGACAACCAAAAGGAGCTATGGGTATGTCCATTAGTTTGAATAATCCATGCCACTTTTTACATCCAAGAACATCATGCAAGCAAGCCACTTCCATTTCACTAGTGCAATTGGAGGCCCATTTTGGATCCAAGGGATGAGAAAAGGAGAGATTTTGGAAAATGAAGGGGGTCAAGAATTTCATGAGCACGGATGCATTGACAACCAAAAGGAGCTATGGGTATGTCCATTAGTTTGAATAATCCATGAGACTTTTTACATCCAAGAACATCATGCAAGCAAGCCACTTCCATTTCACTAGTGCAATTGGAGGCCCATTTTGGATCCAAGGGATGAGAAAAGGAGAGATTTTGGAAAATGAAGGGGGTCAAGAATTTCATGAGCACGGATGCATTGACAACCAAAAGGAGCTATGGGTATGTCCATTAGTTTGAATAATCCATGCCACTTTTTACATCCAAGAACATCATGCAAGCAAGCCACTTCCATTTCACTAGTGCAATTGGAGGCCCATTTTGGATCCAAGGGATGAGAAAAGGAGAGATTTTAGAATATGCAAGAGCTCGTGAATTTCATGAGCACAGATGCATTGACAACCAAAAGGAGCTATGGGTATGTCCATTAGTTTGAATAATCCATGCCACTTTTTACATCCAAGAACATCATGCAAGCAAGCCACTTCCATTTCACTAGTGCAATTGGAGGCCCATTTTGGATCCAAGGGATGAGAAAAGGAGAGATTTTGGAAAATGAAGGGGGTCAAGAATTTCATGAGCACGGATGCATTGACAACCAAAAGGAGCTATGGGTATGTCCATTAGTTTGAATAATCCATGAGACTTTTTACATCCAAGAACATCATGCAAGCAAGCCACTTCCATTTCACTAGTGCAATTGGAGGCCCATTTTGGATCCAAGGGATGAGAAAAGGAGAGATTTTGGAAAATGAAGGGGGTCAAGAATTTCATGAGCACGGATGCATTGACAACCAAAAGGAGCTATGGGTATGTCCATTAGTTTGAATAATCCATGCCACTTTTTACATCCAAGAACATCATGCAAGCAAGCCACTTCCATTTCACTAGTGCAATTGGAGGCCCATTTTGGATCCAAGGGATGAGAAAAGGAGAGATTTTGGAAAATGAAGGGGGTCAAGAATTTCATGAGCACGGATGCATTGACAACCAAAAGGAGCTATGGGTATGTCCATTAGTTTGAATAATCCATGCCACTTTTTACATCCAAGAACATCATGCAACCAAGCCACTTCCATTTCACTAGTGCAATTGGAGGCCCATTTTGGATCCAAGGGATGAGAAAAGGAGAGATTTTGGAAAATGAAGGGGGTCAAGAATTTCATGAGCACGGATGCATTGACAACCAAAAGGAGCTATGGGTATGTCCATTAGTTTGAATAATCCATGCCACTTTTTACATCCAAGAACATCATGCAAGCAAGCCACTTCCATTTCACTAGTGCAATTGGAGGCCCATTTTGGATCCAAGGGATGAGAAAAGGAGAGATTTTGGAAAATGAAGGGGGTCAAGAATTTCATGAGCACGGATGCATTGACAACCAAAAGGAGCTATGGGTATGTCCATTAGTTTGAATAATCCATGAGACTTTTTACATCCAAGAACATCATGCAAGCAAGCCACTTCCATTTCACTAGTGCAATTGGAGGCCCATTTTGGATCCAAGGGATGAGAAAAGGAGAGATTTTGGAAAATGAAGGGGGTCAAGAATTTCATGAGCACGGATGCATTGACAACCAAAAGGAGCTATGGGTATGTCCATTAGTTTGAATAATCCATGCCACTTTTTACATCCAAGAACATCATGCAAGCAAGCCACTTCCATTTCACTAGTGCAATTGGAGGCCCATTTTGGATCCAAGGGATGAGAAAAGGAGAGATTTTAGAATATGCAAGAGCTCGTGAATTTCATGAGCACAGATGCATTGACAACCAAAAGGAGCTATGGGTATGTCCATTAGTTTGAATAATCCATGCCACTTTTTACATCCAAGAACATCATGCAAGCAAGCCACTTCCATTTCACTAGTGCAATTGGAGGCCCATTTTGGATCCAAGGGATGAGAAAAGGAGAGATTTTGGAAAATGAAGGGGGTCAAGAATTTCATGAGCACGGATGCATTGACAACCAAAAGGAGCTATGGGTATGTCCATTAGTTTGAATAATCCATGCCACTTTTTACATCCAAGAACATCATGCAAGCAAGCCACTTCCATTTCACTAGTGCAATTGGAGGCCCATTTTGGATCCAAGGGATGAGAAAAGGAGAGATTTTGGAAAATGAAGGGGGTCAAGAATTTCATGAGCACGGATGCATTGACAACCAAAAGGAGCTATGGGTATGTCCATTAGTTTGAATAATCCATGAGACTTTTTACATCCAAGAACATCATGCAAGCAAGCCACTTCCATTTCACTAGTGCAATTGGAGGCCCATTTTGGATCCAAGGGATGAGAAAAGGAGAGATTTTGGAAAATGAAGGGGGTCAAGAATTTCATGAGCACGGATGCATTGACAACCAAAAGGAGCTATGGGTATGTTCATTAGTTTGAATAATCCATGAGACTTTTTACATCCAAGAACATCATGCAAGCAAGCCACTTCCATTTCACTAGTGCAATTGGAGGCCCATTTTGGATCCAAGGGATGAGAAAAGGAGAGATTTTGGAAAATGAAGGGGGTCAAGAATTTCATGAGCACGGATGCATTGACAACCAAAAGGAGCTATGGGTATGTCCATTAGTTTGAATAATCCATGCCACTTTTTACATCCAAGAACATCATGCAAGCAAGCCACTTCCATTTCACTAGTGCAATTGGAGGCCCATTTTGGATCCAAGGGATGAGAAAAGGAGAGATTTTGGAAAATGAAGGGGGTCAAGAATTTCATGAGCACGGATGCATTGACAACCAAAAGGAGCTATGGGTATGTCCATTAGTTTGAATAATCCATGCCACTTTTTACATCCAAGAACATCATGCAAGCAAGCCACTTCCATTTCACTAGTGCAATTGGAGGCCCATTTTGGATCCAAGGGATGAGAAAAGGAGAGATTTTGGAAAATGAAGGGGGTCAAGAATTTCATGAGCACGGATGCATTGACAACCAAAAGGAGCTATGGGTATGTCCATTAGTTTGAATAATCCATGCCACTTTTTACATCCAAGAACATCATGCAAGCAAGCCACTTCCATTTCACTAGTGCAATTGGAGGCCCATTTTGGATCCAAGGGATGAGAAAAGGAGAGATTTTGGAAAATGAAGGGGGTCAAGAATTTCATGAGCACGGATGCATTGACAACCAAAAGGAGCTATGGGTATGTCCATTAGTTTGAATAATCCATGAGACTTTTTACATCCAAGAACATCATGCAAGCAAGCCACTTCCATTTCACTAGTGCAATTGGAGGCCCATTTTGGATCCAAGGGATGAGAAAAGGAGAGATTTTGGAAAATGAAGGGGGTCAAGAATTTCATGAGCACGGATGCATTGACAACCAAAAGGAGCTATGGGTATGTTCATTAGTTTGAATAATCCATGAGACTTTTTACATCCAAGAACATCATGCAAGCAAGCCACTTCCATTTCACTAGTGCAATTGGAGGCCCATTTTGGATCCAAGGGATGAGAAAAGGAGAGATTTTGGAAAATGAAGGGGGTCAAGAATTTCATGAGCACGGATGCATTGACAACCAAAAGGAGCTATGGGTATGTCCATTAGTTTGAATAATCCATGCCACTTTTTACATCCAAGAACATCATGCAAGCAAGCCACTTCCATTTCACTAGTGCAATTGGAGGCCCATTTTGGATCCAAGGGATGAGAAAAGGAGAGATTTTGGAAAATGAAGGGGGTCAAGAATTTCATGAGCACGGATGCATTGACAACCAAAAGGAGCTATGGGTATGTCCATTAGTTTGAATAATCCATGCCACTTTTTACATCCAAGAACATCATGCAAGCAAGCCACTTCCATTTCACTAGTGCAATTGGAGGCCCATTTTGGATCCAAGGGATGAGAAAAGGAGAGATTTTGGAAAATGAAGGGGGTCAAGAATTTCATGAGCACGGATGCATTGACAACCAAAAGGAGCTATGGGTATGTCCATTAGTTTGAATAATCCATGAGACTTTTTACATCCAAGAACATCATGCAAGCAAGCCACTTCCATTTCACTAGTGCAATTGGAGGCCCATTTTGGATCCAAGGGATGAGAAAAGGAGAGATTTTGGAAAATGAAGGGGGTCAAGAATTTCATGAGCACGGATGCATTGACAACCAAAAGGAGCTATGGGTATGTCCATTAGTTTGAATAATCCATGCCACTTTTTACATCCAAGAACATCATGCAAGCAAGCCACTTCCATTTCACTAGTGCAATTGGAGGCCCATTTTGGATCCAAGGGATGAGAAAAGGAGAGATTTTGGAAAATGAAGGGGGTCAAGAATTTCATGAGCACGGATGCATTGACAACCAAAAGGAGCTATGGGTATGTCCATTAGTTTGAATAATCCATGAGACTTTTTACATCCAAGAACATCATGCAAGCAAGCCACTTCCATTTCACTAGTGCAATTGGAGGCCCATTTTGGATCCAAGGGATGAGAAAAGGAGAGATTTTGGAAAATGAAGGGGGTCAAGAATTTCATGAGCACGGATGCATTGACAACCAAAAGGAGCTATGGGTATGTTCATTAGTTTGAATAATCCATGAGACTTTTTACATCCAAGAACATCATGCAAGCAAGCCACTTCCATTTCACTAGTGCAATTGGAGGCCCATTTTGGATCCAAGGGATGAGAAAAGGAGAGATTTTGGAAAATGAAGGGGGTCAAGAATTTCATGAGCACGGATGCATTGACAACCAAAAGGAGCTATGGGTATGTCCATTAGTTTGAATAATCCATGCCACTTTTTACATCCAAGAACATCATGCAACCAAGCCACTTCCATTTCACTACTGCAATTGGAGGCCCATTTTGGATCCA
Source organism: Antitrichia curtipendula (assembly GCA_951230915.1). Taxonomy (NCBI): domain Eukaryota; kingdom Viridiplantae; phylum Streptophyta; class Bryopsida; order Hypnales; family Leucodontaceae; genus Antitrichia; species Antitrichia curtipendula. The sequence goes on along the minus strand of CATNWC010000230.1, from coordinate 3,420,105 downwards.
AGGGATGAGAAAAGGAGAGATTTTGGAAAATGAAGGGGGTCAAGAATTTCATGAGCACGGATGCATTGACAACCAAAAGGAGCTATGGGTATGTCCATTAGTTTGAATAATCCATGCCACTTTTTACATCCAAGAACATCATGCAAGCAAGCCACTTCCATTTCACTAGTGCAATTGGAGGCCCATTTTGGATCCAAGGGATGAGAAAAGGAGAGATTTTGGAAAATGAAGGGGGTCAAGAATTTCATGAGCACGGATGCATTGACAACCAAAAGGAGCTATGGGTATGTCCATTAGTTTGAATAATCCATGAGACTTTTTACATCCAAGAACATCATGCAAGCAAGCCACTTCCATTTCACTAGTGCAATTGGAGGCCCATTTTGGATCCAAGGGATGAGAAAAGGAGAGATTTTGGAAAATGAAGGGGGTCAAGAATTTCATGAGCACGGATGCATTGACAACCAAAAGGAGCTATGGGTATGTCCATTAGTTTGAATAATCCATGCCACTTTTTACATCCAAGAACATCATGCAAGCAAGCCACTTCCATTTCACTAGTGCAATTGGAGGCCCATTTTGGATCCAAGGGATGAGAAAAGGAGAGATTTTGGAAAATGAAGGGGGTCAAGAATTTCATGAGCACGGATGCATTGACAACCAAAAGGAGCTATGGGTATGTCCATTAGTTTGAATAATCCATGCCACTTTTTACATCCAAGAACATCATGCAACCAAGCCACTTCCATTTCACTAGTGCAATTGGAGGCCCATTTTGGATCCAAGGGATGAGAAAAGGAGAGATTTTGGAAAATGAAGGGGGTCAAGAATTTCATGAGCACGGATGCATTGACAACCAAAAGGAGCTATGGGTATGTCCATTAGTTTGAATAATCCATGCCACTTTTTACATCCAAGAACATCATGCAACCAAGCCACTTCCATTTCACTAGTGCAATTGGAGGCCCATTTTGGATCCAAGGGATGAGAAAAGGAGAGATTTTGGAAAATGAAGGGGGTCAAGAATTTCATGAGCACGGATGCATTGACAACCAAAAGGAGCTATGGGTATGTCCATTAGTTTGAATAATCCATGCCACTTTTTACATCCAAGAACATCATGCAAGCAAGCCACTTCCATTTCACTAGTGCAATTGGAGGCCCATTTTGGATCCAAGGGATGAGAAAAGGAGAGATTTTGGAAAATGAAGGGGGTCAAGAATTTCATGAGCACGGATGCATTGACAACCAAAAGGAGCTATGGGTATGTCCATTAGTTTGAATAATCCATGCCACTTTTTACATCCAAGAACATCATGCAAGCAAGCCACTTCCATTTCACTAGTGCAATTGGAGGCCCATTTTGGATCCAAGGGATGAGAAAAGGAGAGATTTTAGAATATGCAAGAGCTCGTGAATTTCATGAGCACAGATGCATTGACAACCAAAAGGAGCTATGGGTATGTCCATTAGTTTGAATAATCCATGAGACTTTTTACATCCAAGAACATCATGCAAGCAAGCCACTTCCATTTCACTAGTGCAATTGGAGGCCCATTTTGGATCCAAGGGATGAGAAAAGGAGAGATTTTGGAAAATGAAGGGGGTCAAGAATTTCATGAGCACGGATGCATTGACAACCAAAAGGAGCTATGGGTATGTCCATTAGTTTGAATAATCCATGCCACTTTTTACATCCAAGAACATCATGCAACCAAGCCACTTCCATTTCACTAGTGCAATTGGAGGCCCATTTTGGATCCAAGGGATGAGAAAAGGAGAGATTTTGGAAAATGAAGGGGGTCAAGAATTTCATGAGCACGGATGCATTGACAACCAAAAGGAGCTATGGGTATGTCCATTAGTTTGAATAATCCATGAGACTTTTTACATCCAAGAACATCATGCAAGCAAGCCACTTCCATTTCACTAGTGCAATTGGAGGCCCATTTTGGATCCAAGGGATGAGAAAAGGAGAGATTTTGGAAAATGAAGGGGGTCAAGAATTTCATGAGCACGGATGCATTGACAACCAAAAGGAGCTATGGGTATGTCCATTAGTTTGAATAATCCATGAGACTTTTTACATCCAAGAACATCATGCAACCAAGCCACTTCCATTTCACTAGTGCAATTGGAGGCCCATTTTGGATCCAAGGGATGAGAAAAGGAGAGATTTTGGAAAATGAAGGGGGTCAAGAATTTCATGAGCACGGATGCATTGACAACCAAAAGGAGCTATGGGTATGTCCATTAGTTTGAATAATCCATGCCACTTTTTACATCCAAGAACATCATGCAACCAAGCCACTTCCATTTCACTAGTGCAATTGGAGGCCCATTTTGGATCCAAGGGATGAGAAAAGGAGAGATTTTGGAAAATGAAGGGGGTCAAGAATTTCATGAGCACGGATGCATTGACAACCAAAAGGAGCTATGGGTATGTCCATTAGTTTGAATAATCCATGCCACTTTTTACATCCAAGAACATCATGCAACCAAGCCACTTCCATTTCACTAGTGCAATTGGAGGCCCATTTTGGATCCAAGGGATGAGAAAAGGAGAGATTTTGGAAAATGAAGGGGGTCAAGAATTTCATGAGCACGGATGCATTGACAACCAAAAGGAGCTATGGGTATGTCCATTAGTTTGAATAATCCATGAGACTTTTTACATCCAAGAACATCATGCAACCAAGCCACTTCCATTTCACTACTGCAATTGGAGGCCCATTTTGGATCCAAGGGATGAGAAAAGGAGAGATTTTGGAAAATGAAGGGGGTCAAGAATTTCATGAGCACGGATGCATTGACAACCAAAAGGAGCTATGGGTATGTCCATTAGTTTGAATAATCCATGAGACTTTTTACATCCAAGAACATCATGCAAGCAAGCCACTTCCATTTCACTAGTGCAATTGGAGGCCCATTTTGGATCCAAGGGATGAGAAAAGGAGAGATTTTGGAAAATGAAGGGGGTCAAGAATTTCATGAGCACGGATGCATTGACAACCAAAAGGAGCTATGGGTATGTCCATTAGTTTGAATAATCCATGCCACTTTTTACATCCAAGAACATCATGCAAGCAAGCCACTTCCATTTCACTAGTGCAATTGGAGGCCCATTTTGGATCCAAGGGATGAGAAAAGGAGAGATTTTGGAAAATGAAGGGGGTCAAGAATTTCATGAGCACGGATGCATTGACAACCAAAAGGAGCTATGGGTATGTCCATTAGTTTGAATAATCCATGAGACTTTTTACATCCAAGAACATCATGCAACCAAGCCACTTCCATTTCACTAGTGCAATTGGAGGCCCATTTTGGATCCAAGGGATGAGAAAAGGAGAGATTTTAGAATATGCAAGAGCTCGTGAATTTCATGAGCACAGATGCATTGACAACCAAAAGGAGCTATGGGTATGCCCATTAGTTTGAATAATCCATGCCACTTTTTACATCCAAGAACATCATGCAACCAAGCCACTTCCATTTCACTAGTGCAATTGGAGGCCCATTTTGGATCCAAGGGATGAGAAAAGGAGAGATTTTGGAAAATGAAGGGGGTCAAGGATTTCATGAGCACGGATGCATTGACAACCAAAAGGAGCTATGGGTATGTCCATTAGTTTGAATAATCCATGCCACTTTTTACATCCAAGAACATCATGCAAGCAAGCCACTTCCATTTCACTAGTGCAATTGGAGGCCCATTTTGGATCCAAGGGATGAGAAAAGGAGAGATTTTGGAAAATGAAGGGGGTCAAGAATTTCATGAGCACGGATGCATTGACAACCAAAAGGAGCTATGGGTATGTCCATTAGTTTGAATAATCCATGAGACTTTTTACATCCAAGAACATCATGCAAGCAAGCCACATCCATTTCACTAGTGCAATTGGAGGCCCATTTTGGATCCAAGGGATGAGAAAAGGAGAGATTTTGGAAAATGAAGGGGGTCAAGAATTTCATGAGCACGGATGCATTGACAACCAAAAGGAGCTATGGGTATGTCCATTAGTTTGAATAATCCATGCCACTTTTTACATCCAAGAACATCATGCAACCAAGCCACTTCCATTTCACTAGTGCAATTGGAGGCCCATTTTGGATCCAAGGGATGAGAAAAGGAGAGATTTTGGAAAATGAAGGGGGTCAAGAATTTCATGAGCACGGATGCATTGACAACCAAAAGGAGCTATGGGTATGTCCATTAGTTTGAATAATCCATGAGACTTTTTACATCCAAGAACATCATGCAACCAAGCCACTTCCATTTCACTAGTGCAATTGGAGGCCCATTTTGGATCCAAGGGATGAGAAAAGGAGAGATTTTGGAAAATGAAGGGGGTCAAGAATTTCATGAGCACGGATGCATTGACAACCAAAAGGAGCTATGGGTATGTCCATTAGTTTGAATAATCCATGCCACTTTTTACATCCAAGAACATCATGCAACCAAGCCACTTCCATTTCACTAGTGCAATTGGAGGCCCATTTTGGATCCAAGGGATGAGAAAAGGAGAGATTTTGGAAAATGAAGGGGGTCAAGAATTTCATGAGCACGGATGCATTGACAACCAAAAGGAGCTATGGGTATGTCCATTAGTTTGAATAATCCATGCCACTTTTTACATCCAAGAACATCATGCAAGCAAGCCACTTCCATTTCACTAGTGCAATTGGAGGCCCATTTTGGATCCAAGGGATGAGAAAAGGAGAGATTTTGGAAAATGAAGGGGGTCAAGAATTTCATGAGCACGGATGCATTGACAACCAAAAGGAGCTATGGGTATGTCCATTAGTTTGAATAATCCATGCCACTTTTTACATCCAAGAACATCATGCAACCAAGCCACTTCCATTTCACTAGTGCAATTGGAGGCCCATTTTGGATCCAAGGGATGAGAAAAGGAGAGATTTTAGAATATGCAAGAGCTCGTGAATTTCATGAGCACAGATGCATTGACAACCAAAAGGAGCTATGGGTATGTCCATTAGTTTGAATAATCCATGCCACTTTTTACATCCAAGAACATCATGCAACCAAGCCACTTCCATTTCACTAGTGCAATTGGAGGCCCATTTTGGATCCAAGGGATGAGAAAAGGAGAGATTTTGGAAAATGAAGGGGGTCAAGAATTTCATGAGCACGGATGCATTGACAACCAAAAGGAGCTATGGGTATGTCCATTAGTTTGAATAATCCATGCCACTTTTTACATCCAAGAACATCATGCAAGCAAGCCACATCCATTTCACTAGTGCAATTGGAGGCCCATTTTGGATCCAAGGGATGAGAAAAGGAGAGATTTTGGAAAATGAAGGGGGTCAAGAATTTCATGAGCACGGATGCATTGACAACCAAAAGGAGCTATGGGTATGTCCATTAGTTTGAATAATCCATGAGACTTTTTACATCCAAGAACATCATGCAAGCAAGCCACTTCCATTTCACTAGTGCAATTGGAGGCCCATTTTGGATCCAAGGGATGAGAAAAGGAGAGATTTTGGAAAATGAAGGGGGTCAAGAATTTCATGAGCACGGATGCATTGACAACCAAAAGGAGCTATGGGTATGTCCATTAGTTTGAATAATCCATGAGACTTTTTACATCCAAGAACATCATGCAAGCAAGCCACTTCCATTTCACTAGTGCAATTGGAGGCCCATTTTGGATCCAAGGGATGAGAAAAGGAGAGATTTTGGAAAATGAAGGGGGTCAAGAATTTCATGAGCACGGATGCATTGACAACCAAAAGGAGCTATGGGTATGTCCATTAGTTTGAATAATCCATGCCACTTTTTACATCCAAGAACATCATGCAACCAAGCCACTTCCATTTCACTAGTGCAATTGGAGGCCCATTTTGGATCCAAGGGATGAGAAAAGGAGAGATTTTGGAAAATGAAGGGGGTCAAGAATTTCATGAGCACGGATGCATTGACAACCAAAAGGAGCTATGGGTATGTCCATTAGTTTGAATAATCCATGCCACTTTTTACATCCAAGAACATCATGCAAGCAAGCCACTTCCATTTCACTAGTGCAATTGGAGGCCCATTTTGGATCCAAGGGATGAGAAAAGGAGAGATTTTGGAAAATGAAGGGGGTCAAGAATTTCATGAGCACGGATGCATTGACAACCAAAAGGAGCTATGGGTATGTCCATTAGTTTGAATAATCCATGAGACTTTTTACATCCAAGAACATCATGCAAGCAAGCCACATCCATTTCACTAGTGCAATTGGAGGCCCATTTTGGATCCAAGGGATGAGAAAAGGAGAGATTTTGGAAAATGAAGGGGGTCAAGAATTTCATGAGCACGGATGCATTGACAACCAAAAGGAGCTATGGGTATGTCCATTAGTTTGAATAATCCATGCCACTTTTTACATCCAAGAACATCATGCAAGCAAGCCACTTCCATTTCACTAGTGCAATTGGAGGCCCATTTTGGATCCAAGGGATGAGAAAAGGAGAGATTTTGGAAAATGAAGGGGGTCAAGAATTTCATGAGCACGGATGCATTGACAACCAAAAGGAGCTATGGGTATGTCCATTAGTTTGAATAATCCATGAGACTTTTTACATCCAAGAACATCATGCAAGCAAGCCACTTCCATTTCACTAGTGCAATTGGAGGCCCATTTTGGATCCAAGGGATGAGAAAAGGAGAGATTTTGGAAAATGAAGGGGGTCAAGAATTTCATGAGCACGGATGCATTGACAACCAAAAGGAGCTATGGGTATGTCCATTAGTTTGAATAATCCATGAGACTTTTTACATCCAAGAACATCATGCAACCAAGCCACTTCCATTTCACTAGTGCAATTGGAGGCCCATTTTGGATCCAAGGGATGAGAAAAGGAGAGATTTTGGAAAATGAAGGGGGTCAAGAATTTCATGAGCACGGATGCATTGACAACCAAAAGGAGCTATGGGTATGTCCATTAGTTTGAATAATCCATGCCACTTTTTACATCCAAGAACATCATGCAACCAAGCCACTTCCATTTCACTAGTGCAATTGGAGGCCCATTTTGGATCCAAGGGATGAGAAAAGGAGAGATTTTGGAAAATGAAGGGGGTCAAGAATTTCATGAGCACGGATGCATTGACAACCAAAAGGAGCTATGGGTATGTCCATTAGTTTGAATAATCCATGAGACTTTTTACATCCAAGAACATCATGCAAGCAAGCCACATCCATTTCACTAGTGCAATTGGAGGCCCATTTTGGATCCAAGGGATGAGAAAAGGAGAGATTTTGGAAAATGAAGGGGGTCAAGAATTTCATGAGCACGGATGCATTGACAACCAAAAGGAGCTATGGGTATGTCCATTAGTTTGAATAATCCATGCCACTTTTTACATCCAAGAACATCATGCAAGCAAGCCACTTCCATTTCACTAGTGCAATTGGAGGCCCATTTTGGATCCAAGGGATGAGAAAAGGAGAGATTTTGGAAAATGAAGGGGGTCAAGAATTTCATGAGCACGGATGCATTGACAACCAAAAGGAGCTATGGGTATGTCCATTAGTTTGAATAATCCATGCCACTTTTTACATCCAAGAACATCATGCAAGCAAGCCACTTCCATTTCACTAGTGCAATTGGAGGCCCATTTTGGATCCAAGGGATGAGAAAAGGAGAGATTTTGGAAAATGAAGGGGGTCAAGAATTTCATGAGCACGGATGCATTGACAACCAAAAGGAGCTATGGGTATGTCCATTAGTTTGAATAATCCATGCCACTTTTTACATCCAAGAACATCATGCAAGCAAGCCACTTCCATTTCACTAGTGCAATTGGAGGCCCATTTTGGATCCAAGGGATGAGAAAAGGAGAGATTTTAGAATATGCAAGAGCTCGTGAATTTCATGAGCACAGATGCATTGACAACCAAAAGGAGCTATGGGTATGTCCATTAGTTTGAATAATCCATGCCACTTTTTACATCCAAGAACATCATGCAACCAAGCCACTTCCATTTCACTAGTGCAATTGGAGGCCCATTTTGGATCCAAGGGATGAGAAAAGGAGAGATTTTGGAAAATGAAGGGGGTCAAGAATTTCATGAGCACGGATGCATTGACAACCAAAAGGAGCTATGGGTATGTCCATTAGTTTGAATAATCCATGCCACTTTTTACATCCATGAACATCATGCAATCAAGCCACTTCCATTTCACTAGTGCAATTGGAGGCCCATTTTGGATCCAAGGGATGAGAAAAGGAGAGATTTTGGAAAATGAAGGGGGGCAAGAATTCCATGACCACAGATGCATTGACACCCAAGAAAAGCTATGGGCATGTCCATTAGTTTGAATAATTCATGAGACTTTTGACATACAAGAACATCATGCAAGCAAGCCACTTCCATTTCACTAGTGCAATTGGAGGCCCATTTTGGATCCAAGGGATGAGAAAAGGAGAGATTTTGGAAAATGATGCGGTCGTGAATTTCATGTGCACGGATGCATTGACACCCAAAAGAAGCTATGGACAAATGGGAATTTTCGGCATGTATTTACAAGCCAAGATTTTGTTTTGGTTTTTTGAATTTTTGTTTGGAAGATAGGAAAATTGATTAGCTTTGTGGAAATATAATTATTTTTTCAATCAATGCCTGGGTTAAAAGAGTTGCTTGAAACAGCTTAGAATTTGGAAGGAAGGGGGAGAGGGGGTAGCAAAAATTATTCCCAAAATTTGAATTGAATTTTTTTTCTCATAGACTATACTTTTGCCTATCTAGAAGTCTTTGATTCATTCCATTCGGATCTATAATGAACAAGTTTTGGACAATGTTGTTTTTCAGGCAATTAGAGCATCTTCTTGAAAAATTAACTTGAAGGATTCATTTTTGAATGCAGTGTTTAAGATTTTCAAAAGAAAAATTCTGTGTGGTTTAGTTTGCTTGATAGAACAATCTCACCATTGGAATTAGTTCATTTTAATTTAATTTTCAAGAAAAAGATTTTGTGTGATTTAGTTTGCTTGATAGAACAATCTCACCATTGGAATTAGTTCATTTTAATTCAATTTTAGAGATATTAATAATTTAGATTTTCCTTCTATCTTGTACCTAGTAGTTCTGTTCAACAATTTTTTGAAGTATGAAAATTAAGTTTTTTGAATTATTTTTTTTTCCTTGACTTTCAACTCAATTCTCCACCATAAAGATTTAAAGCTCAAAACTGTGTAGTGCAAAAAATTATAGTTAAAAAAGCTAAAAGTCAAATATTCTAGTCCCGCAATGAGCTGAAAATTGCTTTTTTTCACTTTAAATGCAGATATCTTGCAATTTGAGCGGTTGAAAATTTTGAAAATTTTTCCATACATTCTCATTTTAGTTAGGTATAAGATCCTAAGGTTAGATGTGGGAAAAAAAAATTTCAAATTTTCTTACTCTTTGCCATTGAATTAGCAATTTTGAGTGTTTTTGGGTAGAAAAAAGGCCTTGGTTCTTAAGGATTACCTTGGTCCTTGTAGCTTCACCTTGGGTGCCTTGTTTACTACACATCGTGAGATCTCACAATGTAGGTTGGAGGGGGTTGAGGGTCTTGTTAATCCCTAAAGGAGCAACATGCATTTTTTGGCTACACAGTAAATTTGGGCAAGGACGATGACTAGAGATTTCTATGCTTTTGGCCCGAATTTTAATCCAGAGTAGGGACAAGGAATATCTTTCATTTGCACTAAATTTCATGACATTTGGAAATATTAGTCAAAAGTTATGGCCTAATATGTTATTTTTTTGGAATTGGGGAGTGCTCGGGCAATTTTAAAATAATCACTTTTTTAAAAAACAAAATTTCAAAATTGGGTTTCTAGAGTTATATATACGTGGAAAGCTTTGGATGCTTCCATTTGGATCAATGAGTCAAAAGTTATAAGGATTTTTTACTTATAGGCAATTATGGTTCTCTACTCTAAAATAAACTTTGAAGTCCTTTATCTTATTCAATTTTCAATATTTTTTGAGAAAAAATAAATCATAGGATGTATATATTTTTTTTTAATATTGTAACCATTGGGATTGGCATTTTTCAATTCCATATTTAAATTCTTAACAGTTTAGTGTTTTGAATCATTTTCTACTACTGTCTACTTACTTATTTTTTCCTATATATTCTACAATTCCAAATGGTGTGAAATTTGTCAAGCGTGTGGGCAACTTGTTTAGAAAAATTAACTCAAAGAAGCACCACCATTTTGGACATTTTTTCATAGAGAAGTGAGCTTGTGAAGTGCAGCTGCCTTGTTTTCGCCGGGGGAAAAAAATGATTTAAGTGAATTTGAATACTTATATCTTGCAATTTACAAACTGAATTGTTTTGAAATTTTTACATGTTCTTAAGTCAGCATACTATAAGATCCCACAATTTCATACATCAAGAGAAAAGTTTTTTTCAAAAATTTGATATATGTTCAAAAAATGGTTGTTTAAAGAGTGTTTTTGGTGAAAACATAGTCATGGAACTTTAGGGATTAAGGATTAAATTGGTCCTTGTAATTTCATCTTGGGTGCCTTTTTTTTAAGGCATCATGAGATCTCACGGTGTAGGTTGGGAGGGGGTTGAGGTTCTTGTTTAGGATTACCTTGGTCCTTTATAATTTTCTTCTTGAGGCCTCATGTACTACACATTATTGAAGATTAATCTACATCTTTAATAACACATTTGAATAATTCAAATCCTATGTAATATTTTAGAAAATTTTGAAACTATTGTAAATTTTTTTTGGAATAGACCACCGCAAACTATTTTCATAATTTATGTTACAATAGTATTATAATTGTATCTGTAGGTTCTCTTTTAGTCAGCATTGGAAGTGCAAGATGCTGAATTAGAATTGAAGATTAGAAGCTTAGTAATCATTATATAATATCTCTAGCGTTACGTGTTAGGGATGACCTGGATTACGTAGGTCAAGTTGACTAGCTTCAAAACCGCAAGCAAAGCTTTTTTTTTTCTAAAGGCACATGCCTATTCTTTGATGTATTTAAATGAATAAATTATGGTAAATCCACTTTACTTTACTATACAAATGTCATTGTGTATGCATTTGTATGATGTTGAGGTGATTACATTAGAAGATCTCTTGATCTCCAATCGCCAAGCTAAATATTGGAATTTTTTTATTTGATTATGCAAGTGAATGCCTCTGCCCAATCATATAGACATATAAGGCTATAAACGCTTATTATTTAGCGATAGTCTATAACTTTGAAATTATGGAAAATTTATGGTATACCTCTACATCAAGAAAATTCCAGACGATTCATCTCAATTACTAATTATATACAAAAAAACGCAGTATGGATCTCATTGCTACAATATATCTTCTCTTACAGCTTTCATATATGGACATGCTCTTTGAAGTATTTTAAAATTGTCGGGGGATCTCTTAAGAGGTTTCGGGAGGTCTTTTCATCTTTTGAGTCGTAAATTGGATGCAAAAATCCTTGTCAAAGGGGGATATTCTAAAAACCCTATTTGGAGATCTCCCAATCCAATTATGTAAATCCCTGCACACTCAAGGGTTTATTTTCAAAGGCATCTAAAGAGGATGGAACAAAAACTACATAATTTCTCTCATTTCCAAACGCATGAAGCACTCTTTGCAATAGTTGTAGATGCATAATTTGATGCATGCAAAACAATAATATATAGAGAGATCTCCAGATACGTAGAAATATTTTGGGAGGTATTGACGGAAAGTCCAAAATTCCCTCCAAAGACCAAAAGTAGTTAAATTTGGCATAGGTTCAATTAAATTTTTTGGAGGGAAAATTTATAATTTCTGTAGATCTACCATAGCATTAGTAATATGCACTTAAGGTGGTTATAAAAAAGTGGGTATGGACAAAAGTCTTCATTTAAAAAAAATAATAGGGTGCTAAATAGTCATTGGATTTCCACCCAAGTGCTATGTAGGTTCAATTTTTAATTGGAAGATTGAGGGTGGTAGTTGGAAAAGTTGTCTTAATTTTGAATTAAGACTTAAAACGAAGTGCCCAAGTCAAGTGTGATAAAAGATTGGAAAATTAGAAATCCAAGTTATAAATGGCCACAAAATGTGTACGTTGACATTCTCCAATAGTTGTGTGCCACAAGGTGCAAGGTTAGAGTGCATTGTTGCAAACTTGTTTGGTGTTTAATTTTTTGAGCACTCACATTTGAAGACAAAATTCTCACAATTTTTCAAAAACTTCCATAACCATAAAACATACCAAAAAAATAGGATGCCAAATAATGGTCCTTCAAAAACGTACAAAAGAAAATAGGGTACTAAAATATACACACTGGTACCTTTCTTTCTACAAATAGGAAGGAAAAAAACACCTAGAAGTTGATAATTACCAACCTCCCCCCCCCCTTCTCCGCACACACACACACTTAATACCCCATTATTGCATGTGGTTACCAAACAAAATAGGATGTGATCCCTTCAAGTTAACAATCTATTTTGATTAGTTGAAAAAGTGCAGTATTTTTTTTACTTCAATTGCTTGCATTTAACAAGCAAATAGTTCCTAAAATTTCTTCAATATATTTTCACATTTGTCTATGGATATATACTATTTTTGAATACACAAGAAAAAAAATTCAAATTACATGAAATTTTGCTTTTTGAACTAGAATTGGCAAATCTAGAATAATTTTGGTAAAATTCAGTCATTAATTGTACCTTTGAAAAATAGTAATTGCATTATATTATAATCCAAATTAGATTAAGGTAAAAATCTATTGTCTTGGTAGAAACAATTAAACTCATGACAAGGCTATTAAAGGATATTGAATTAATGAATATTTCAATTGAGCTTGAGATCATAACCTCACAACTTCTATATTTTCACTTTGGTATGAATATATATTGTACAATTGCTAAGTTAAAATAATAGAATATACAAATGCATGTTGAATATAGAGCTTGCCAAGCTCTTGTTGTTTATTCTATAAGGAAGCAACCTAAAATCATGCTCTCAAATCCCAAAATTAAACTCACTTTGTGAACTCTCTACTTTGTCACAATAAATGATTTCTATTTTTTATTGTTTTTAAAATTGAAATTGTATGTCTTCTATAAGTCATATGAATATCTCCATTTTTTTTTGTGAAATTTTAAAATTAATGTGCATAAATTTGCCAAAAGATTTTTCAAAGTGCTTGTCATATTCAAAATTATCCTCAAAATATCTACAACATTCACCACATGCATATTTGGTATTGAAAATATTCTAATGTTATCAAAATGTCCATGTACTTTTATAAATAGAAATAATTACACCATGTAAGAAATTCCAAGTTCAAATTGCAAAAGTTAGTTCAATTTTAAGGATTTCTAAAAATTTCAATTTAATGTCAAATGTAAAGTAGAAAACCAAAATTCATGTTATTTCTAGATAAATAGGTGCATTCTTTGTTTTGAGAGTTTTACTTAAAGTCATTTGTAATACACTTGTTTGTTGTCCTTGACATCCATATTGAATTAGGAATTTTGATGCCTTTCTTATTTTTAAATTGTAAGACACATTTCCACCAAGATTAATGAAAGGATGAGGTATAATATAAAAACTTGTGGATTTTGATAGAATTAAAAATGAATTGCCAAATACAAGGGCAAATGATACAATTGCATCCATAGTTCAAAGTTTGTTACATTCAAAGGAGAAAATGCAAACTTCATGGAATGAATAAGCACAAAAATTCCCATACGTTCTACATAATTAAAATAACTTCTTTGTTACTTTTTGACATCTAATTATCTTGAAGATTTTAATTCCATACCTACAAATTAGAATATTATAGAACTTCAAAATTTTCAAATTTTTAAATCATGCAAGCCACACTAGTTTAAGGTGAAGATATGGATGATTGCCCTAGACACTTGTCTTTTGTCCCCTTTACCTCAAACATGTGTTTTTTGATTGTAAGTTTTGCATCATACATCAATTTTGTATGAAATCTGAACCAAAAATACATGTGGTTGTTGTTGACATTGAGCATTTTTTTCCAATTTAAAAATATTTCACTATTCTTAAATTATCCACAATTAGAGGTCTATCTTTGCCATTTCAAGGAGTTTGCGGTTCTATTTCCAATACAAAAATGCAATTTCAAAAGTCAAAACATGGAGATGAAGACTTTTTTTAAAGTTACAAAAGACAACAAAAAAATTCCTAAAAATAGAAAAATTTCCACCTTGCATGTTCTCAAAGTGTACCATTTTTGTGCAGCATAGAAACTACAATTTTTTTCCCAAAATGAAAATGGTTGAAAAACAGCATTGCTAGTAAAGACAAAAAGAAAATTTGAGTGTTTTTTTTTTGAGTTTTTTACTATTTTCTAAAATTAAACATTGAAGTATCTATTTTTTGCCATTCCTCATTTTAGACACCAAATCATCTTCAATGAGCTCATTTGAAATTGAGTAATGATTTGAAGAAGCCTTTTCAGGTTGAAATATTTTTTACAAAATCCATCTTCTAAGCCATATTAAAGTTATGGGCTAATCATATTTATTATGCTCATTGGCCAAGCAAAAGATATCCAAAAGAAATTATAATCAAATTCACCACTTGGCTTCAATTCTATGAAAGGGTACATTAGACAAATCATAGACTTTAGTGGTTGAGAGCATCTTAGAATCTCATTGGCTTATTGCTAGCTCATGCTATCAATGAAAGGACCCTTGAGTCTTTTCTTGACTTTGGTTTTAGTAGCCATTGTAAAAGAGGTATTCTAAATTGAGATTATTAATGTTTATTTCATCTTTATAATAATAGTGATAATAATAATTTAAAATTTACTAAAATGGAATAACCAATGCACTAAAAAAAACAATACAAAAATATCCAAGCCAAAAGCAACACTTGAAGTTTGAAACAATCAAGGAGTAGATAAGCTTGAAAAACAAGGATGTTTTGCCTATGTACTAGAAACTCTTAAGTTCTAGTTTGCAACCATAAGTTAGATCCTCCTTTGCCATGAACTCATGTCTTGATTTTCATGTGAAAATTGGAGTCTACTAATAATGAAGTGAAGATGGTAATTCCTAAATGCCTACATGGGTAATTTTCATTAAAATGGTGGTATTTCAAGTGCCATTTTGATGGTATGCCATTTTAATCATTTAGGATAGGTATACATTTCAAAATAGGCATTCTAAATTATTTAGAAAAGGTATAGATTTTAGAATAGGCATTTTGAATTATAAACACCTCATTTTAAGGCCATATTACCATTTCATTGAAATTGGCCATGTACTTGATCTTGGATACCACAAGTTAAATTATTGGTGTTAAAAAATATACATTACATCTACAATTTTTATGAAGTTGACATAAGAAGAGATGTTACATACAATTACAAGGAATCTATCTATATATTTGAATTTAAACAAAGTGTCTATAGATTGTTGTCAAATTAGTTTAATTGAGTAGTGATCACAAAGAAACATAATCTTTGTTTCTAATACATGTTTTTTGGTTTGACTAGATTAATTGTAAGGCTAGCAATTTCAAGCTAAATTACACTATATGATAGTATGCAATTCATATTTTCTAATGTATTGAGGGTCTTTAATTTTCCATATCTCTAGTATTAGGAATTTTATGAACAAATAGAAAATTTTGACATACTTGTAAATTTGCATTTTTCCAAATTTAGGAAATGTATACACATTAATTAATAATCCTATATTAATTTATGAAAACGGCATAAGGTTGTCTTTGAACTTCATCAAACTAAGAAGCATTTTTCTATAAGCATATGCAATGTTCTACCTTCTCCTACCTTTTGCCTTGTTAATAGTATAGTACAATTTGTACTTTTGAAATTCAACTTATTCTCTAGTCTATAGCTATTTAATGTATCTTCTATGGAGCTTTCAATTGGATAAAACAAGTTGAATGTAATGGATGGACATCCATGTTCTACCTAGCATTTAGTACTCAAATACAAAATGTTGCATTAAGTTTACCTCTCACAAGTTACTCCGGGCCAAGCTCAACAAGCTCTTGACTCTAGCTTTGTTTGTGATAGGTAGCTTGGACAAAGAGTTTGTCAATATAGCCCATCAAATGTGCCTTAGGGCAAGCCAAGAGCTTGAATGAAGAAGAATTGAAGGCAATTCCAAAGACAAGCCAAGAAATAAGAGAGTTGAAAGTTGGAAGAATACACTCAAGCTTCCATTTTACTTTGTTGAAGAGTTTTGAGAGGTGAACTTGCTCACTTACTCCAAGGTGCTGGATTAATATCTTTTTTAGCCCTAGAAATGAAGAAGCTTGAGGTTGAGGATATAATAGCCTTGGAAGTTGAAAATCAATGGAAACATGAAGAGACAAACAATGTTTTCCAAGTTGTTGAGGTAGAAGGTTGTGGCCATGCAACACATTTGGAGAATCCTTTCAAACATATAAAATTTTGAAGAGCATTTTTAGGCCAAATAAACGACACCTTTTGAGGTTCATACAATTGTGATACTAGTATTGAGAAATATTATGGTCCATGTAATTCTCTTGACAATTCTAGTGTACATATTCATTTCTTGGTGGAACCTTCATATCAACAACCGCACTTCTTTTAAACTTCATTCAATCATGTTACTACTAGTAATTATTGATAAATACTATAGTTCATTTGATTCACATTTTCTAATGTACATATTGAAGTCTTCTTCAAATCATTACTCAATTTCAAATGAGCTCATTAAAGATGATTTGGTGTCTAAATAAGCTTTTGAGCATGGTTCTTGATGTCAGTATTGTTTTTCATCGTCTATATCTCCTTGTGAGTAGTCTCATTAGTATAATTCTTTCAATATCTTATTATTGTAGAGTTGAAATTATTGTAGTCAAGCTATGCCAAAAGAAATTGCCTCCATATTCAAGGCCTCACAAGGCAAGATAGGCATAGCTACAACCAAAAGAAAATCTATGATAGCCACGTTTATATACCGATGAGGTAAGATTTATGTGTTAAATTGAAATAAGGTTGGTGGCAAATTGAGTTGATTTTTTTTTTTTCAATTATGGTTTCTAAATTGATTTTGTGAGCTCTATGTATTCAAGAAAATGCTTCATGTTAAGAATCTCTTAACACCTAATATGTATAGCACTCATACATTATGATGCTAATAGACTTTGTGAAGATATCTAATGATAGAAATGTTTACAATGGTCTCATTTTGTAGCTCTAAATGAGATGTAGTGGTATTAAGACCAAGAAATAAAAAATCTGGGATTGAGGCTTGGAATCTCTTTTATGCACCTACTATTAATAAATTGGCAATCTTCCAAAGTTTTCTTCACAAGCTTTTTGACAAGCTTTGATAAATTGTGGCAATTTTCTTGTCAAACTATGGCTTACTAAATGGAGTAACCATGGACAAGAGGAGGCACTAAGATCTAGCACTATGGACACTGCAATTCAGCAAGTTGGGGTCTGATGCAGTCAGTGGGAAGGTCTATCATCAATCCAAAACTCATTCATTTTGAAGTCCTGGCAATTCTATGCTCACACATAGAAATAGACTAACTTAACCCATATTGCATGAACCATGAATGTATGACGATTTGAATGACATGGAGGCCCCTATTCTAAGGATGGGTAGAAGATAAAACTTTCAATTTAAGTTCTGAAAAGAGTTGACCTAAATCTATGATTCTGAGTAATAGAAAGATGTACCAAAATGGAGTTGCCTACCATTTTTAGTTCAATATGAGATACATGGATGTTGATAGAAATGGCCCTGTATTGTCAAAAGAAAAAAAAATAGAATAAAGGTTATAGGCATGGCCATCAACCTCAACAAAACTTACAATTTTAGAGATTCAACAACAAAAATTCATGGTCCTAATTATTAAATTAATTTGTTGGAATTGGATTCATTAGTGTTAATTTGTAATGAAAAAAAAGTGACACCACTACAATTCATTAAATTCCAACATGTAGATGAAAAATTGAATGGAAGGTGATCATTTAGTTACAAAAGAAATGGTTACCTATTTTTATAATACTTTGCATTATACATCATGCATGCATGTATATATACATACATACAAAATATTTAATGTATATGAGGAGGCTATTGAATCTACTTATAGATGGAATTATAGAATACATTATTCCCAAAAGGGAAAAATTCCCTCAAAATCCATTTATGAGAAAAAGGTTCATTTTGAACTTTGAAAAACACATATGAAAGGGAATAATGAAGAGCAATCATTTCCTAAAGTGATTTTTGAATGCTTCTAATGTAAAGAAATTTATTTATGTATTTTTGGTGAGAAAAATGATAATATTGTTAAAAAGAATAGGACTTGTCCTTTGTTCCGTACATTTTTGTAGATGGTTTCAATAGGCTTTTGATTTTTATTAGTTTCTTGAATTCCCTTCATCATTTATCACTATTGGCTTTGTTTCATTGTTTTGGGTTCCTTTCAATGCATTGGTTTTGTCTAATTTGTTTTAATGGCATGGAACTTGTCCTTCAATCAATAGAATAGAGCTTATTCTTCATTGTGGACATTATAAGGTAAAATAGCCTATCATGGACTAAAAGAGGGATTTGCCCTCATGGCATTGTTTTAATATTTCAAATTTTCTTAACTTAAATACAAGTGATAGAAATAGCAAGAGCAATTGAAACTATATATTTTTTGACAAAGTCTGAATTTGTTATAAATTTTTGAAGTGTTCAATCCATAGTAGCCTTATAGAATCCATACTATCTTAGATCAACAAAATCTAAACCCTCCAAAGTTGATTAGCTTGTTTTATGATACATGTATGGAAAAAATTCATATAAATAAATTTTTTGTGCTAATATTGTTCTTAGAGAATATTCATTTCATATATATAATTACATTTCAAATTCCTGATTAAAAGAGTTATAGGAGTGAATTACAATAAAACAAATTATATCTCTTGAGGTTGGACTAAAACGCATTAAAAGTGATTATAATCATGGCCACATAATATGCAAGTTGTGTACTCAAGATAGAAGTGGATCCATTTCAATTTAGGAGCATATTTTTCCTTTTTATTTATTTTATGACATGTATAAACATTATTAGTCCATGATTTGGACTTGTTCCCATGACGCATCAACACTGTTTGCTCATAATTTGTTTAATATGCCATTTGGTAAATTGGAATTGAATCCAAGTGAACTTAAAAGTATTGATTTCTATTACTTTTCTACATGTCATGCATGAACATTATAATTCCATAATTTGCTTAATGTGTGTAATTTGATAATTTAGAGTTAACCCCTATGAAAGAAAAAAGACTACTAATTTTGAAGGAAGGGATGCATGAACAATATTAGTCCATGATTTGATTGATGTGCGATTTTACAAATTGAATTGGTTTAAATTGAATTAAAGAGGCCATTTATTTCTTCAAACTTTTCCATGACATCCATAAACATTAGGAGTCCATGATTTGTTTCATGATCCATTTTGTAAATTAAATTTGGAGCCAAGTGAATTTTGGAGTATACTTTAAATTCACTACATGCAAGAATATTAGTGATCCATGATTTGTTTAGTTTGCCATTTGATAAATTGGATCCAATTGAAATTAGAAGTCTATTTGTTTTTTTCATAGCATGCATGAAAAAATCAAATGAAAAAGGGTCATAGTTATAAAAATCAAACATTATTTGGTTGTTTAGGCATTTAATAGTTAAAGATCTATTTTTATAAATAAAATTTTTTATTTGAAAACATGATTTATTTTAAAAAGTTGTTATCATCATTCAATGTAAAATAAAATAAAATACGAAAACCATGCAATTATTCTTAAGAAAGTAGTTATTAGAAACTTAGATTTTTTTTAATTGTACATTCAAATCCCCAAATATACCACCATAGTTAATTTCCAAATATATTGGAGAATATAAAAATATCTTTTTATGAAATTCATATACAATAAATGAATCTCTCTTGAAGAATCTCAACTAAGAAAGAAAAAAATACCTTGGAATAGTGACTTTAAAAAAAGGGTTCTATGAATATGTGTGTATGTATAGAGAGATAGATAGATAGATACACATAAATGGATACTTGAAGAAATAAAGCAATTCAAACATTCCAACTTTAAGTATTTTGTTGTGAGCAGGGACCAAACATCCAATGGCTTTCAAAACATTTCATACACTTGCAAAAATTGCCATAGTTAATTGACAAATTAGAGATTCAAAACAAAATTTAAATATGTTTGATAAAGCAATGCATTTTTTTGAAACAAATATTCAAAATTTGTTAAACATTAAATTTTTTTTTTAACAATTTAATTAAATCCACTAGTCTAATTTCTTAAATACAAGTGATTTTTTGAGATTCTTTAGTAAATGGAATGAGAATTTTCCTTAGATCTTTTTGGAAAAAATTCCTCAAATTTAAAAAATTTATTGGTTGAAAATTTCAGTGCCTAAACTACAACTCCAAATGTTTTCGTTTTTTATAATCAACTCCAAAAATCTCCAAAATTTTTAGAAAACTCAAAATGTATATAAATTGTTTGTATATTTATACAAATTTTTAATGTTTTTTTGGAATTTTTTGAAGTGAATTATAAAAAATATAAAAATTTGGACTTGTATTTTAGTTAGTAATATTCCACTTAATAAAAAATTTAAGTTTGAGGATTTTGCATTTGTAAATGGCCATGTTAAGCTCTAGAATGATATTATTAGTTTTTTATGGATATTTGGTGGTGTTTTTATTTTCATTTATTTTTACACAAATGAAAAGGGATTTTTTTCCTTTGCAAACTAAAACAAAGTTATCCTTGCATAGAGTGGATCTTCTTTTGTATGGGTTCAAAGAGGTGGCAAGGAACTTTGGGTCTTCTTTTGTATTGCATAGGTTGAATCTAGTAATTGAGCAAGAGTGATGTAGAAAATAGGCTTTGTCACATCACAATCAATTCTAGTAACTATTGTGCAAATGGATTGTATAAATATGGATTTTTCACAGATGTTATTTATTTGTAATACAAATACAATTTTGATTTTGATTTCAAATTGTGGACTCTCTTTTGGTGTTGGTAGTATGATGTATTGTTTGACATTTGTCTGGAAAATTCATGATGTAATGTAATCTTATGTTGAATTGTCAAGTGGTTATCCTTTGGTTGAGGATAATGGGAATGGCTTTGTTACATTCTTATGTTGCTTTAGGTTGGAGGATCCTTGTTTTGATGTCTCCAGCCACTGACTAGGAGTCTCTTGTCTGGATTAGACATAATACTTTTGAAGAGGTCATGCTTTGATGGTGGGAGCTGCCATCCGCATATTCGAGGCCTTTCATGTTGTGCTCTACCACAGATGTGGCTTCCACAGCCATCAATTTTTTGAAGGAAACTGTAGAAGAAGGTGGGGTGGACAACCTGCTAAGTTAAAGAGTGTAAGGACTCCAATTTCCTTTTGAAGTGGATGCCCTCCACACCCAGTCAATTGCAATTGTAGTCACCAACTTTGCACATGGAGATGATAATGCATAGGAAGTTGTATGCAGACATAGAAGGAGATTCATAGGATCCTTGATGCAAAGATGAAGTTGTGGTAAACCCTACACTTCAGCAGCCTCCTCTCCTCAACAACAAGCTCACAACACATTTCATGGGGGTAGAATAGAAGAGGATGTCCGCATTTGCTACATGTAGTGAAGGTAAATGTCTTTGCCTTGAAGACATGGCTAGGGCCTATCCCTCAAAATCTATGAGAGGTGGATCTTTGCCTTATCCCATATCTATGTTTCTTCAACAATTCCTAGAGCTTGCCCGCAATCAAATGATTTATGATCAATTGCAACAACAAATCCATACATAAATACTATCAATAGAATAATTGAAAAAAATTACATTTTCAAAATCATCAAGGAATATAGCCACGAAAAAAAATTAGAGTTTTATATCACTTTTGAGCATTCTAATTTCAAGATTTCAATTTCTCTCTCCCTCTCCCTCTCCCCCTCTCCAAAGTAGTGCCTAATTAAACATCTTCGTCAAATTATTCAACACTAGCATTTTTACAAAAATTGTATGGTTTTGTTGATCTTATGTTCATAGGAAAGATACATTTATCTCCTTTCAGTTCAATGGTATGAATCATCAAAAATATTCCACAAAAATGAAGACTTATGTTTGTTACAAGACATAGTGTGAGCCCTAAAATTTTCACTTGGCACTATAGAAACATTTTTTGTGAATTTTCATTAGATTTTAGAATAACTTCAATAAAAAAGACATAAAAAGAGTGTTGCCAAGGGTTTTGATAGAAGCCTCTACTAATATATTGAAGGATCTTACTAAAAACTTAGAATACGTAAAAATAACCTTTTTTCCAATTCTAGGTCCTAATTGTGAGTTTGAGAGATTAATTTAGTAATGCCATGAGAAGTGAGGTTGTGAGAGTTAGCTGCTCTTAGTGCCTTGTCCATGTGAAACTAACTTTGTAGAGTAAATTTGACAACTTGGCTAAAAGATTATAGTCTATTTTAGATCTGAAAAGTCAAATATAGGTTAAAATTCAATTTGTTAAGAATTTAAATTTATTAGTTGAAATACTTTGAGATTTTGAGGTGAATTTCGAACAAGATGGAGGATAAAGTGTTTGAAGCACATGGAAAGGTGCTTTTTGAATAAAAGCATGCCAAGAGGTTGATATGGGAGCTTAGTCATTCAATTTTTCTTTTGTATCAAAATGATTTCTCCTTTGGGTGGAAATTATATGACAGTTATTTATTTTAGCCTTCTTATAAATGGTGCAAAGTAAGATTTGAAGTTGCTCTTAAGAAATTCCTAGAGGTTACTCAAAAAAATTTGGGTTTCTCCAAAATTCCACAATAACTCCATAGGAAGTCAATCACTTATAAAAATATTCATACATTTATAGAAATTACACACGTCACGGTAAAATTCTACTAAAAATTAAAATAGTGTGTTGTGTGCTACTAAAGAGCCTTGTCAATTTTGAGGACACTTTGGCATTTTCAAGTATCAAAATCAACATCAACCTCAAATTTTATGAAAATTTATAACTTGGTGGTGGATTGAATGACATACTAGGAGCTTACAATATTTGATTAAAAGCAAATGAGGGGGATATTTCACTTCCATGAGCCTTCTATACAATCATAGCTAGATGAATTCTTCAAGAAATGTGAATTCCAAAATTTAGAGTTTTGACTTTTGTTTGAAATTATTGTAAGTTGATTTTACGCTTACAAGCATACTAGAAAGCATGGGTTGAGAGTCTTCTGCTCCACTTAGGATCATTTAAATAGAATGGCATAGATGGTTTTTGGTTTTGAGTTGTTCCATAAAAGATAGAGAGGGTCAATTTTTAGTTTTAGCATTGATTTGTAGTGATTCAAAGTTGATTTTGAAAATATCTTTGGAAAATTTGGAGATTTGATTTAATTAGGTTTGGATCTCAAATCTTGACTTATTAAACATCATTGAATAATCAAAGACTATTTTGAAAATATCTTAGGGTTATTTGCAAAATATATTTAGAATTAATGACGTTAATGTTCAAAATATCTTTGAAAAAGTCTTGGATTTGATTTGGTAAAGCTTTCTTAGCTAATTAAGGCTTCTTTTAGAGAATTATTTGATTAAATAATTATTATTTTGAAATTATCTTAAGTAGTTAAAAGAATATTTTAGAATTAAATTAGTTAGTTAGTTAAAAATTTCTATTGGTATACCATGGTGGAGGAGGCCTACAACAAGTATAAAAGGCCCAGTCCCCACAGTTTTTGGTAATCCACATTTTTTGTATCCTTGCTCTTTTCTTTCTATTTATGTTTTGTGCTTGCAAACTCATTGTTGAAGTACCATTTCAAGCTAGATTCCAACCATTTTCATTCTATTTTCATACTTTGAGGGCTATGAAGGTCTTTTCAAAGTAGACTTTATTTGAATGATTGAATTTTATAGGCTAAGACTCAAGTTTCTTTCATTTGCAAGAGGTTTGGAAGGGAATGAGGGAATGAATTCTAACTTCATTTAAGATTTTGCAATGTATCGACAAAATTTTGGGTTTTGATTTTGAAACTCCTAATTCTTGATTTAAACATTGTTATGCATACCTCCTTCAAAAAATTAACTTCAAAAACTAGTAAAACAACTTATTGCAACTCATTGGGCTTTCATTGCTGATGTTTGATTTAAATGTTATCATGTATACCTATTTTAGTGATCAAAAAATTAATTTTCTTGAAGTTCTGGAAAATTCTAATTAGTTTTGAAACAATTAATTTTAATGTTTGCTTGAAATACTATCATGCATACCTTGTTTAATAATTAAGCTTGTTAAAAATACTACATTTTGTCTCTAAATAAAGTTTTAGCCTAGAAACACCTTGACATGGTGAAGCTTTGATTTTCTAAGAGTTTTTAGTTAAGCTTGGGGTTGCCTCTACATGGCAAAGCTTTGAATACATTAGAAGGTTTCAAAATCTCACATCTAAATTAAAGGGTGTTGTGGGCGCTTGATTACCCACCCTTGGTAATAAAGCGAACGCCGACCAGGTTCTATGCTTTTATCCACTTTTTAACATATAGGGGTGTTGTGAGTGCGATCCATTGTGCCTTCCAAGCAATGGATCTTCTTTGCTAACGTTTCCTAAGTGTCGTGGATAGACAACGAAAATAACTAGAAATGCATGTGGTAACTCACAGGCTAAATGCAATGATCAGAGGTGATAGTGAAATTTCTAACTCCCTAACTATCTATCCTATGTCTAGGGTTGATTGGGTAGTTGGCGTCATTTCTAACGTCCCTAACTATGTGGAATGGGAACCCTCGGGAGGGGACACTCCTTGTGTAATTGGGGGACCCACATGCGGCGGTGGGATATTTTTGGGGGGGCTATTTACCTCCTAGAAAGCATTTAAAGGACCCCTATTATTACATAAAGCAAAAAAATTATCCATATTATCATATCAATCATTACTTATAATATGTAGGTCAAAGGAATATATTAGAGGCTATTTTCTTTGTAAGGAAAAAAACTAAATAAAAAATAATAAAAATACAAGTGACTAACAAATACCTTATAGAAAAAAAGATTCAAGTTATAACAATGCATGAATACAAATACAACACAAATACATGCATGAATGAGAATCAAAAACAAGACATTAGGGTTGAAAAAATATTGAAGAGATTTTAGGGACAAAATGTGTTTAAAAACATAGACATGAAGTTCATCTGTGAACTTTGACCACAAATATATGCCTCATATAAAAAAATTACATAAAAAATACGCCATTCTAATGCCCTCCACCACATGTGAGAAAACAAAATCAAGCTCTATGACATGGTGCTACCCAAACTTTAGAGAAGTCGTTCGAAGCACGAACTCCTGCACCCAACCAGATTGCAAACATCGACAGAGTTAGATCATTAAATCTGCCATTTCATCCACAATACTTCAAAATCAAAAATCCTGAAGTCTAGTGCCATCATTAGGACAACTCTTGTATCTTAAATTTCCCCTTCATACCCAAATGCAGCCGCTTCTATAGCTGTAGGAGCTGAAATAAATCATTTCTGGAGCTCTAAGTAACAAAATACCACCACAAAGAACTCATGCCCGACATCCTTAATCGATAGAACTATGATTTAAAAGTAAATATAAAAAAAAACAATTTTTGACGTGGACTTCCTCATTCCATTAAGGGGTTAAATTATGACAATGATTCACTAGGTGAACAAACCTATCAGTAGAAACAGCCTGTGCATGCCGATAACCGTTAATACTACAACTCCTTTAGAAATGAGCCATAAAGCACAGCAGACACGAAGCACCAGAAACGAAGCAGGAGAGTGAGTACCTAGCAGGACTCTGTGCTTTTGTAGCGTCTTTCTTCGGGGTACTAACTTTTTGCTTCATTCAGGCTAGCTCAGGCAATTTCACCACTCTCCATTTCAAACTTCGCATACCTAATCCAAGCTTTATCACCAGGGTGACATTCTACGCACCTACATGTTTAAAACCAAGGCAAAGAAAGTTCAGTGGAACACATCATAAAGGACAGCCAGTATGACAAGGCCAAAAATAAGAACTACAACGATATGCTATGAACGCTACACCCTAAACAGATGAAGTACAGCATTTGAAGTCACCCTTCCATAATAGGGCGGGAGTCTCAAATTACCAAACCTGTCGTAGAGTGACCTTGCCCAATCGATGTCGTTGTATCGAAGCTTGAACATAATATACGCAACCCACTCGTGATGATCAGGTTCCCCAGTCATCCACCGCTCAAAGATTTGTCGAGTTCCACGCAGCCCACCCGTGATGATCAGGTTCCCAAGTCATCCACTGCTCAAAGATTTGTTGAGCTCCACACAGCCCACCCGTGATGATCAGGTTCCCAAGTCATCCACCGCTCAAAGATTTGTCGAGCTCCACGCAAATTTCATAACATCTCCTCCATGTAAATATACTTGTACCAGAGCTAGTTGATTCTCTGAAGCAAAGACACAGCCTAAGTAACATTTCCAAACATGCGCTGAGTATATTATGAAGCAAATGGGACAATACATCTTCGCATTCAGTGCAATGATTAGTGCAAAAATAACTCAACATCCACAATTGGCCAAGCAGAAGCACCGTATCCATGCATCAATTCTAGAGTAATAACCCTAAAATGAGATACGAGACAAGCCAAAATGTTACCAAGCCTAAGACCAACAACTTATAGCAGTGAGAGTGATGCTGGCCTCTTCGTCCACTAAGGAGTGGGGTGCCGTGTTTCTTCCCCGTCTTTGCCTGCTCTACGACCTGTAAGTGCTTGCTGGACAGCAAGTGGTGCATCAAATTAGGTTCCAAATTCTTCTTGGGCGGGCACAGGTTGTGCATCTCCCAACAATAGAAACAGTGCACCTTCATCTAGAAACTTTTTTGCTTGCCTTCCTTAAGCGGCTGGAACACGGTGAAAGGCTTCTGCAAATCTCCCAAACTGGCGTTCACTGCTTCCATGATTTCAATCCCTTCTTCTATCAACCTCTTGTGCATCTCGGGAGTCAATTGAACGTTCCTACCCTTAGGAGCAACGGACTGCTGGTGATCAGCATATTCCACTCCATTACGAGCGCACCAATTCTTCACGTGGCTGTTGTTGAGCAAGTGCTTCCATCTGAAATTGTTGAAGAGATTTTGAATGTTGCTCTTCTTGTACTTACCACTGCCCCCCCCCTCAACTCCTTGCAGTATTCCAAGAAAAAAATTTTAACGACCCCCTGTCCATTGATATTGGCAGTCTTCAATAACCACCGATTGTCTTCCAACGAGGCGCACTGCAATTCCCTCTTCAGCTTCTCGCCGTATTCAAGGTAGCGGTCCCAATTGTGCTCCAAAATCAGAGTGGAATGCAGTTGATGCTCTAAGGAATCGGTGACTCCCGATGTCTCACTAACCCTAGAGTTTGCTAGATCGGGGACTGCACCTGCTTCACAACTGAGATCCCAGTTTCTCTTCAGGTATGGCCTCACTTCGCGTACCTACATCGTCCAGGCGCCGGCGTTTGGAGGCTTCCCCTGAAACCGCAAGACCCAATGGCAAAACAAAAACATTCGCAGGCATGTCGTTGAAGGATTCCATTTTATGCGGAACTTTGTTGCCTTCCTCCTTGTCCCAGAAGTCAAATGGCCATTCCAACGCTGATTTCTCCTCCAAACGCAGCCTCAGTGATGCATAGGTTTTGTCTTGAAAAACCTTGACCTTGCTGTAGAAAGTTGGTTCTCCGAAGTCGTCCTCCATTGTCCACATCTTAACTGTAGTGGCCATGTCCGAGAACCCTATCCCAACCCTGAAACCGTAAGGAGCTCAGTGAAACGCTTAAACCCTAACCCAATGCACATAACGCCTAAGCGCAAACGCCTTGAAGTGAAACCCAAAAACTCTTCCAAGGCAATTGAATCTCACAACTGAATCTCGCGATCACAACAATCGCGCGAACTGCGAGTTTGACACCCAACACCTCAACTGAAACCCTGGAACTCCTCAAAGGCAACGCGCGCACTGTCTACCTACACAACACTGTCCGTTACAGTATGCTGTAAAGATATGATTAAAGATATGATTTAAAGATATGATTTAAAGATACACTATACATGAGCTGTAGATACACCATAGTACTTGTATTTTGAGCTGTATCTAACTAGTACTATAAGTAAATATTAATTGAACCTACTAAACTTAATTCCTAAGATCCCATTCTTTTGCCCCTAATTTATATCTACCTAAATTTTAATGGACCATATTTTTTGTTTCCCTATATTACTTATAAAGGGCATGCCACTTTTAATGTCTCATAATTTATATGTAAATTTCTTATAAATTTTACCCAAGATTATTTAAATGTACCTATATTCCGCCGCACGTGGGTTATTAAAAAATAGGAAGTGTCCCCCCCGAGTGGGAACCCTTACGTTCCCTCCATGAACCCCTAAGACTAATTTTGGTTTTTAACGCTTCACCTAGAAATTCTTCTTCCAAAGACTAACCCTAACTTTTAACTTCTATTCTAAATTTTCACTTCCTAATCACCTAATGTAACTCTAGATTTTTACTCCTTTGAATTAATTCTAAATCTGAACCTCCAAGTTTGACTTTATGCTTTGACGATTGACTCTAGGTTTTTACTTCAAAACTACTTTAGAATTTATCCTCTAAATTTGACTCTATCTTTTGACCTTTAAATCTAAGTTTTTACTTTCTAACCTACTCGAAATTTTAACTTCTACCTTCAACTTTTCACTTCTACTTTTAGCTTTTTACTCTAACTTTTTACCCTTGAATTTTAACTCTATGTTTTAACTTTTAACTCTAACTCTTACTTCTAAATTGATTCCAAATTTTAACCTCTTAGGTTTCACTCTACTTCTAACTTTTACTTCTATTTCTACTCTTAATTTCTACTTCCTAAATTTATTCTAAATTTTTTATTTTCCAAAGGTTAGCTCTAGATTTTTAACTTAGAGTTTAATTTTTACCATTAAAACTTTAATTTGACTCTAGTTTTAACTGCTAATTAATTCCTAGTTTAACTCCTAGAGTCTCTTTCTAATCTAAATCCCTAATTTCTGTCTATGGTTCCTTTGGGATGAAATTTTAATTTAACTCCCCCGTTTACCCTCTACTACTAAACCCTAAATCCTAACACGGTCGATTTGAAGCCAAATCCTAAGTGTAATATGTTTTCGGAAACCTCTATCCCTAATCTATAAACTTTTGAATCTAAACTTTTACTTTGCATTAATCACGGCTTGCTAATCGTGCTTTAAGGGCTGATTAAGGAAATCAACGCTAATTAGAGGAAATACCAAGGATTAATTCAAAAACTCACCTCTTCACTGCCGGTTTCGGAAATCACTTCATCCACGTCCATGTATAGATCCTCATGCTCCATGGTACTCCTCTATTGTGTTTGATTTTTTCCAAGCTCACCGCTAAAATTGAGAAAATATTACACCCTTGCAATCTAACTTCCCTCTGTCCCTTCCTCTTTCCTTTTCTTTCTCTCTTTCTTCTTCTACACTAGTATTATTCCACCTAAGCTTTTATGAGTCTTACACTATGGTCTCAAACTCCAAGGTGGTTTAAATGTTCCTCCTACCCTCTTACACAAAAAGTCTTACACTTGTCATTCTAATCCTCCTTCTAATGGTCACAAAGAGTTCTTTGGGATTTCCTTCTAGACCTACCTAATCCTAGGCCTAGGTCACTATTTATCGTCTCTCTCCTTTTGTTCCCTACTTCATCTTCTTCTTCTCTAATCTCCCTCCATAGTTTGTGTGCATGTTTGGTTGGTTAGAGTGGAATGTGCAAGTTTTGTGTGCAGGTGCGACTTGGAGGCGTTGACTCTTTTTTCTCCCTCCTCCCTTTCCTTTAGTTACAACTTGGGAGTTTTGGAATTTTGAACCTTTGGTCCCCTATTGAGCTCCAACTAGATTGCTAAACTAGATTTATAACTGGGTTCCTAAACTAGGTCCTAATTGGCTAAAAAACTAATAAAAAAAGAAGTAGGAACCCTGCAGGGTATCATCCCGTTTTGGTCTGAATTTCAGCCATGATGTAAGTGAATTTTGGTTCAGTCAACCAAAACTAGCAATCGCTGGCCAAGGAGGTCGGCAAGCAAGGTCGGGCCAGGCACTATAGCGGCCACGGGTATCGGCTGCCGGCTGGGCATACGTAGTTATTGCTTGGCTGGTACACGCTGTTACGGCTTGGCTGGGTATACGCTATTACTGCTAGCTTGGTATACGCTGGCTGCCACCCAATTTTTAATCAACTCAACGGGTTCCCTCAGGGGAACCCACTTAGCAAATAAAAATTGGATTTTTAGAAAATTAGTGCTAGAGCCAAGGCTTCGCTGTCCGGGGGGTTAGGCCCAAATTCTTGGAGTGAAATACTTGAATTACAAAATCACGTGTACAAGTATTAGGCTTGCTAAACTTGGCCCACAATACCTATTTCATGCTAAAACACTAATATCTTGGAAACTAAACTTTAGATTTTCCAAGAAGGTCTTATAAATTAGACTTTGGAGCGGGGTACCCAGGAGGTTCAAAGCTTTGCCGTCAAGTTGGGTTTAAAACCAACTCTAGGACTTGTGACACTCCGGGGGTCCGTAGCTCCGCCGTCCGGGATCTTTTTAACACACACTCTAGGACTTAGAACTAGTTGTAGGTTCAAAGCTTCGCCATTCTAGGGGGGGGTCCACACAACAAGGGGAACTTTAGATGAAGACAAGGTTACTTTTTAAAGAAAACACACAAGGTAAGTTCAAAGCTTTGCCGTCCCGGAGGGGGGTCCATTCAACAAGAGAGAAGGTTAGAAGAAGGTGTAAGGAAAAGTACTTGAAGGAAACACACGAGTTAGGATCATGGGGCAACAAAAAGCTCACATACTAAAGGCCCCCCAAAGCGGCATCGCCAAGGTACGGTGGGGGGTGACTTTAGGATTAATACAAGACACAAAATACTCTTAAGACACACAAGTAGATCGCAGAGATGCACAAGGGAGAGAGGAAGGCTCTCAACTCTCAACAAGAATACACAACAAAGACACAAGGAGTACACAAAGCAAGGTAAGAGGACCCCAAGGACCTTCAAAGCTTGAAATACTACAACAACGGAGTCAAAAGTACTCCAAAAACACCGTAGAGATTTTTTGGCTTCAAACGCCAAAAATATCCAAAATAACTTGGACCCACGGACCCAAAACAAGAATTGGGGGTGTTCTAGAGAGAGAAATGGGGCCCTTATATAGGTTTCCAAGGGCCCACCCCTCCCTCTAGAGTTCTAAGGTAACCTTATCAACTTGGATTTTCATCCTCATCCTCAAAGATTTTCATCCTAATTCCTAAACATCTACTTTTACCATCTATGCTGGACCAACATCCTAACATTTGGAGATTAACTCCAATCGCCAAACGGATTCCGCCGTTGGCTCTAGATCGCCGTGTTTAGTCCTGTAGCCCGTACCAAGGCCCAAAACCCATCGTAGGCTAATTTAGTTTAAAAACCAAATCGTGGTAAAATCCTAGATTTTGGGGGTCTCCTATTTTGAAAAATCTGAATAGCCTAGGGTCTCTGGTAGGTGCGAGAGAGTTGGAAAGGATTTTTGGTTGACTTCATTTCACCATCGTATGGTCCCGGAATGCCGGTCAACGTCGCGGGGACCCCGCCACGTGGTTAATTCCCAAGGAATCTCGCCGGTTCGGGTTTTTGCCGCTATCGGAATGTTGTGAAACTTCACGGAGCGCATTATTAACATAAAACAAGATAGTCTAATTTTTAGTGAGATTTTATTGTAACCTAGGTAATTTCCATGAAATTCCCGTTGGAGGTTAGAAGGATTGAACACCCGGAAAAGGTTCTTTTGCAAGTCGGAAGATGCCGGGAATTTTCACGTGACCTTTCAGGGAGTTGCATGAAAGACGTGTAGGCACGTTTCCGTACTTGGCATGATTGGTCAATGGAGATTAAAACTGGCCATCTCCTCGAATTAGCGACGGTGCGGGAATCTTTTGCAGGTAGAGGAATCTTGGCAAATCGATTTCGTCATTGGACTCCTGGCATGGGATTTGCCCTAGAACACCATCCTTGGGCTGTAGATTCCTCCACGGGCCCGGTCTTGCGTCAGTGGTTCCTGCATACTAACAATCGGGGGTTTGGGAATTCGTCGATCTAATGGAGAATTCTAAACCTAACTCTAGGATCCGACCTAGTGGCCTCGCTGTGGATCCCTCGGACCAACTTAGCCATGAATTGCCACATTCATGGTGGGATTTAGCCCTCTTGGGGCTATGTGACTCAAATCCTCCAAATCTAACCGTTTTGTTATTTCTACTCTATTTCTAGGTCAAGTTTGGGGGGATTCTAAGTCTAAATAAAAATCTAGACCAAATACTATAATGGATATGACACAACCCTATTTCGGTTCTACACTCTTTTAATGGCTTTTTGTATACTTTTATCAACTTTAAATTGCAAAATTCCAAAAAAATAATTCTACGAGCCCCAAGTGACAAATTGGGAGTTCACATGTGTTTGAATAGAAATTGTTCTTTTGATGGAGTCTTTTGCATGAATCTCATGTATGTGAGGATTTCTTGTAGCCTCTAAGCCCACCTAATTTTTAGTTGTTGTCATCAATAGAAAGTTTATCAAAAATTCTTTAAAAATGAGTAAGTTTAGTCAGTCTTTTAGTTGTTATCTTTGATAGAAAGTTAGCAGCTTAGTTTTCTTTTATATCTAATACCTTTGATTTTACTTCTTGTAATAGTTTTTTTCCAAGTCCTCAAGATCAATTTAAAATAGTTAGGTTCAAACCAGTCAATTTTAGACCACTCAGACAAGGTAGTCAACCAAAATTGGTTGCTGGCCACTTCACAAATGGGTTGGGAACTATTGCGGGAACAAACTAAGGGTCCGACCAACAATGGAGCACCACATGGTTGTCTAGTCAACATTGAAAAGCTAGATTGAGGGCTAGGAAGCCAAAATTGAGAAATCAAAAAGCCACTTGAGAGCTTACAAAATTAAAACATACCAAATAGTCAAAAGAATGTGAAAAAATCTCAAGGACTTGATTTCAAAATCAAATTAAAGGTTGGTGATACATTCTACAACCATACCATTTTTTTTTTTCAATCTAAAACATGGACCCTCCAACATTCCATCTCACACATTTTTTCTAAGCAATGTAATTCTTTCAAACTTTCTCGAACATTCTATACAAAATTGAAGGAAGAATAAAAGGGAAGAAACTATATTGGAGAATAGAAAACAAAGAGAAGGAATACTACTATTAAAAATTGTTTTAGATGAGCAACTTAATATTGAAACTAAAATCTATAATTTTCATCCATTATTTGCATATAATTAACTAAGATTCTCAAGGGAATTTGGGGCTTTGACATTTTGTTTTTTAAAGTGTAATAAGTCAAATAGAAACAAACAAAACTCAAACATATATCTCAAAAATTATCAAAAAATTACAAAATAAATTTTAAAAATGTATTTGGTTTGATTTACATTTAATAAAAAAAATTAGGAATTCAAATAATTCCTAAAATTAGTAGAATTATCTATGTGTCTATGTGACTGATGCCTCGGATTTTGCTTTGGAAGCTGTACTTTCACAGATGGGGAAGGATGAGAAGCTTCATCCAATTGCGTTTTACTCTCATAAGTTTTCTACTGTCAAAATTAATTATAAAATCTATGATAAGGAACTTCTTGCTATTGTAGATTCTTTTCAAGAGTGGCGTCATTTCCTTGAAGGAGTTGTGCATCCAGTGACTATATATACAGATCACAAAAATTTAGAGTACTTCATGTCATCTCGTGTTTTGAATCGGCGCCAAGCTCGATGGAATATGTCGCTATCCTAGTTTAATTTTATTATCAATTATCGACCGGGGAAACAATAAGGACTATCTGATGCTCTATCAAGGAGATCGTATCTTGCACCCAAGGTTGAAGAAGCAGCATTAGATCAACATTTTAGAACTTTGTTGAAGCCAGAGCTATTTCGCCTTTGCACCACTATTATACCAGCACCAATTGATATTGACTTCATCAATCAAGTGCATGTTGCAACCAATGAAAATCTTGTGGCCCTCGACATCAAGCCTCGCCTCAATAAAGACGACAAATTTAAGGTGAAGAGAGATGTGTTATATTTTGAAGAACGTTTATTCATCCCAGAAGGTTCAACACGACTTCAAGTTCTTCAATCTTGCCATGACTTCCCAACTGCGGGTCATTTTGGATACAACAAAACTTTGGAACTTCTTTCCAAAGATTTTTCGTGGCCCAAAATGTGGAAGGACGTGAAGAATTTTGTTAACTCATGTGACATTTGTTCAAGGTCCAAGAATCCTCGACATCGCCCTTACGATCTCTTACAGCCATTGCCTATTCCATGCCGGCCATGGTCTTCGGTCTCTATGGATTTCATTATAGATTTGCCGTCATCCAATTCATTTGATAGCATTTTTGTTGTGGTGGATTGGCTTACAAAGATGGCGCACTTTGTCCCTTGCAAGAAGTCTTCATCAAGTAAAGACACAACAAGACTATTTCTTGATAATGTGTATCGATATCATGGTCTTCTAGACGATATCATATCTAATCGGGGAACCCAATTTGTATCAAAGTTTTGGAGATCTCTTTTTGAAATATTGAGAGTGGATATCAACCTCTCTTCAGCTTTCCATTCTCAAACTGATGGTCAAACAGAACGGGTTAATCAAGTTCTTGAGCAGTATTTACGATGCAGTATCAACTATCAACAAGACAATTGGACGACATACTTGTCGCTAGCAGAGTTTGCTTACAACAATACTCTTCATACTTCAACTCAACAAACGCCATTTTATTCCAATTATGGTTATCATCCAAAGCTTGATTTGTTGAGTTCACCAGCAAATAGTAACCTAGTAGCGGACGACTTTGCACGACAACTATCGCAAATTCAAGATGTTTTGAAGCTTCAACTACAAGCCTCCCAAAAATCTTACAAGACATCTGCAGACAAATTTCGCAATCAAGCACCAGATTTTCAAGTTGGGGATAAAGTATGGCTTCTTCGATGGAATATCAAGACCAAGCAGCCTTATGACAAGTTGGACTATTGGAAATTGGGACCATTTGTCATCCAAAAGCAAATCAATCCAGTGGCATTTCGTATTGAGCTGCCAATTTCCATGAAGGTACATCCAGTCTTTCATGTTTCTCTTTTAGAACCTTATCGAGAGTCGTTTTTTTCAAGAAGAGTATAACGACCACCACCTAGTATAGAGGTTGAGAATCACAAAGAATATGATGTGGAAAAAGTACTAGACTCACGACAAAGGTGGAACAAGTTGGAATATCTAGTACACTGGACCAGTTATGATATTAACGAACGAACATGGGAACCTGTTGAGAACCTTGCGAATGCGTCTAAATTGGTATAGGAGTTTCATCAACTTTATCCGGATAAGCCTAGGGCTCCTCTTGGAACTCGTCGCTTGAGAGGGAGGTAATGTTAGGGACAAGATCTCTAGAACCTTTTAGTTCTTTTTACTTTAGATTAATTTTAGGAACATGACTTTTAGAACCTTCTACTTCCTTAGATTAATATTAGTTCTTTTTACTTAAATTGGAGTATATATAGGGGTCGAGGCTAAAGAGTCCTATAGTCTCGACAACACATTTCTTGGAGTTTCTTATATATAAATATTTTCATCGTTGTATTCTTGTGTCCTTGAATCCTTGTGTCCGTGACAACCAGTTACTAGTTTGCAACTCTAAAATGACTATTAAATCCTATACAAGGCCATACTACAATTTTCCACTTAAAGGACAATTGGGGCACTTTGTTGACGTGGCTTGTAGTCATTTTGGTCTACTGTAGTGCAACTTCCATTTACTAGTTTGCGACTCTAAAATGACTATTAAATCCCTTATAGGATGATACTACAATTTTTCATTTGAAAGATGAGCAGGGCACTTTGTTAACATAATTCATAGTCATTCAAGGACAACTATGATGCAACTGCCAATTACTATTTTGTAACTCTAAAATGACTACTATTTTTACAATGAGGGTCATGCTTCACATTTTTCATTGCAAAAATGAGAAGTGTACTTTATCAATAAGGACATCGATTACACATGGAATATTAAGGTGTAATTGTGCCTAATGAAAGATTGTATTTTAGTTGCATACAAGCAGCACATTGATGAGGCCTTTCTAGATAGGGGCCAATACAAAGTCACTTCAATTTCCTTTTAGCATCACTTTTGGTCAACTTTTGAATTCATTATTCAAGATTTAGGATTAAGCATATCTTACACCGTAGAAGCAAGGATAGCTAGGCATTTCTCATAGGTTAAAAAAATGAAAACTAGTAAGCTATATTGAATACAATGAATGGCCATCCTTACTTTCAAAGATGGCCAAGTAAATGGAAGATGTGTTGTGGTCACGACATAATTTTTTTTCACAATACACCAAAATCAAATACATGGTGCGATTGAAAATCATTATTTCAATGCAAGTTTATATTATAAGGTACATTTGTACTAATTGAGAAAATGCTTTGTGACTACAACAATACATGCAAGGTACAATTCTATTGCAATCGTATTAATTCTAATTGGTGACCACAATGGCACATGCAATTTAGAGTATTATAGCACTCACACTTTAATATTTCTTTTGAGTTAATAAGTTCTTTTCACTTTTCCTACTCTTTATTTGTCTTTTTCATATTTTTTAAACATTTTTTTCAATAGAATACTTCTTTAGTCTTTTTCTTTAAATTCATGTATTGATGGTGTTCTTTCTCTTTGTTGATGTATACTATTTTTTTTTTTAGGATTCTTGAATTTGTATGATTTATTTAAATTCATAATGTTATGCCAACAAAAAATTTTGAAAATTTGCACCATGGTCATTGCACTACTTTTGGATACTTCACTTGATTCACATTTGATTTACTAAGGGTCCCAATAAACTTACACTAAGGTATTGAGATGGATCTAATGATTGATGTTAAGTCCCATTTTCTCCTTATGCAAATGACAGCATTGCTACTTTGGTTCTACTACAAAATGACTTCCTTTAACTACGAAGTGACTACTAAGAAGTCTTAGACTATTATACAACTACCCTACTATTGTTTTGGCACCTTATGCATTATAATTTATGATACTATTGCAAACATCTTATACATTCATTGTCACACTTTCCTTATATGAAGTGAAGAGATTTAGTACAACCATGTACATCCTTGTTTGGAGGAAGTCAACTATAAGTGCCCCTATTTTTCTTCTTATACCAATCTTTTCTAAAACTTTTAGCAAGTTTGGCTATAACTTTTGATCAAAAATTTAAAATGTAAAACAGATTTTTGGAAATGAAAATAGGATCATTTACCAAATTCTTTTAGTTCAAAGTTTTTTGAAAAAAGTTAAGCTACTATGAGTTAATGAGGTCTGAAATTTTTATTTGTAATACAATTCCAGTGTTTTACATATCACACATCGTTTGTCTTGCCTCCTACCACCCCACTAGTAAAAAAGGCTTGTCATTTTACCTCTCTATACTCACATTTTAAGTGGCTTTAAAAGCCATGTGACCCATGTACCAAATATGATGTATGGTGTATGGTGTATTGTATGAAACATCATGCATGGAATATTATGTATGGCATATAGTGTATTGTGTATGAAATTTTGTATATGATGCATGATAAATGGTATATTGTTGTGTAATTTGGAATGTACTAATGTATGACTAGAAAATGACTACTCCATACGTAAATGTCTTGACAGTCTTCTTTACACAAATTGCCTATATGACTTTCCACATCTTTCAAGAAGGATCTAAACCCTAAATCTAGGTCGCTTCAGAATGACTATAAAATGACTTGCCATGTGTTAGTCCATTTGGACTCCATCACAACTTCTAAATGACTACATATTGACTTGACAATGACTTCTACGATGACTCTAAAAAATGACTACATAATTGGCTTACGTAAACATCCACGTCAACAAAACTTTGATTGTATCATGACTGTAAAATGACTATATAATTAGTTGATGTGGATGTCTATGTCAGCAAAACTTTGACTATATCATGACTGTAAAATGACTATATAATTGGTTGACATGGACGTCCACATAGGAAAATTTCCTTTGAAAATGGACAACTGCCCAACCTTTTCTAAAATTTGCTTGAACTTTTCATCTTTTGTTCATCCAAAGCCAAATGGATGGTAATAATATGTAGCTTGCAATCATTAAGAATGACGTTGCCCCAATGACTGCCCAAGTCATTTCTTCCACAAAGTCATTTTTCAGTCATTTGTGTCCGAAATGACAGTTTTGCAGTCATTTAGGACAATCATTTATACCCCCAATTTCTTGTAGTGTAGCAACCCTGCAAAGCTAACAATCACTACAATAACAAACATAAGAACTAATGAAAAGGTTGAAAGGCAAGAATGCAGTAACAAAAATTCAAAAATGCAAGTTCATGTAGTAACAAAAATTAGTGGCAATCATAGGTGGATGACTTTCCACGTTTTTAAAACTACTTATGGCTCAATATAACATGGATTTTATTCTTTTGAGGTAAAATTAATAGAGGACTTAAAAATAAAATAGAAGACTTCAAAAAGGCTATTATAAATAAATTAGCTAAAAATCTCAAGAATA
Organism: Antitrichia curtipendula; assembly: GCA_951230915.1. Taxonomy (NCBI): domain Eukaryota; kingdom Viridiplantae; phylum Streptophyta; class Bryopsida; order Hypnales; family Leucodontaceae; genus Antitrichia; species Antitrichia curtipendula. The sequence continues at coordinate 3,381,338 of CATNWC010000230.1, read as the reverse complement.
AAAATTTGTTTATATGTTAATCAAGGGTTAAAGATTAGGATCCTCAAAATTGTACTTATTAGGATCAATTTTAGTTATGGCTCATTATATACAATTGTCAGACCATTAATTTAGAATATTATGTGTGCAAAGCTGATAGTTGTATTGTACTTTAAATAAGGTATCAAATGGATGAAATCACGAATGACAGAGAGATTTGATGAAGGTATGTTAATTAATCTACATTGACTTTAATTGTAAACGTTGCATTGCAATTTCACCAAATAGTGCTCATCTCCTTCCATGTTTTCTCCATTCATGTTCATCAAAAGTTCCTTCACATTCCAATTTCTAGATTTTGGTTTTCATGCTTATTTGAACTTAGTGTACATCCTTATTTGTAGATTTTAGTGTATTATATGTGGTTGAATCAAAAATAGTAATTTTATTCGACCAAATTTTGTATAAATCAAAATGATGGCTTTTCCATTTGTTAAAGGAGAAGTTGAAAAAAAAGTGTGGAAAGGGCCAAAGAAAAAGGAAAAAAAGAGTTATATAAGGCCACAAAAAAGAAAGGAATACAAGAGTGTATCAAGTGCAAAAAAAAAAGGAATAAAAGAGTGTAACAAGGGCCAAGAAAGTAAATAAATAAAAGAATGTAACAAGGAAAAATTTAAAAAGTAATAAAAGAGTTTAACAAGGGTAGGAAAATAAAGGGATAATAGAATATGAGAAGGGAAAATAAATGAAATGAGAGAATTTAACAAGGGCAAAAAAAATGTATCCCATGTTTTCATGTATATAATCTTTGTCTTTTTTTCTCAAACCTTCTTGTTTTCAACTTCTCCTTCAATCTATTTTTTTTCTTATAAAAAAAATAGCCTACAAAAAATTTCATTCACATGCAAAATATAAGTAAGTATTGAGTGCCATAATATAAGCCATTTTGATAAATTATGTAGTTGTAGGGGCTCTTTTATTGAAGCCTTCAAGGTATATAGCCCCCCAAAATTACCCCCTCGCCGCGCGGGGAGTATTAAATATATAGAAAGAGTGATACATCCAAAGTGGCAATGACAGCACATAAAAAATGGTTTTCATTGGTAGACTTGAGGCTCATGATCACTTTGTATACACTCATATTATCTAGCAAATGAACAAAATCACCTACAATTTTGCTCTCAAAGGAAATCTTTGTTTAGACATAAAAACACATAAAATCAAAATATTTCTATATTGTCACCAATTTATCTTGAAATATTAATTGTTACATTACAATACAAAGACTTAGCCAACTCTTTTCATTTATTCATTATCTTTACAAGAATCAAGGATGTTTGAAGAGTAGTCCCAATAAGATAGTCCCATAAATCACTGAAGTCACATATTTAGTTTAACCTAGTTTAGCTTCTTGATTACCACTTGTTTAATGCACTTACTTGACTTATACAATCAATACAACTTTTGAAACTTGCATTTCATTACAATAAGCTATTATCCATGTACCTTCACCTTGATGTTGTTTTCCTCTTGGGTGAAAGGATACTTGTACATGTTGTAGCACATACTCTCAATGGAGAAGCCCTTGTTGTCCATATTGACAAGCATGTTCAACAAAGAGGCTGATGGTTGGCCTTCCATCATTGATAGGAGCTAGCGCAATAAAACTATTAGCAATTTTGAAAGCAAATAAGCATTACATTTTTTTTATTAAATCTTATTGAAAGCCAGTAGAGAATTTTGATTTCTCTTGGAAAAGATTATTTAGACATCTATTTGATGTTTGAATGAACTATGATCTTTCAGAGTGCTAAAAATCGGTGTTTTAAAAATTGATGTAACATTGTGACTTATGAATTGATAAATAATGTCAATTTCTTGAAATTGGTGAATGGTATTCCATACATCATACTTATGACTTCATCATGATCTCAATTGTATCAAAAAAGATGCTTATCAATTTGCAACTTGTGATTCATTCACACCACATTATACTTTGAGAAGAATGATGGTGAAAATTTTGATCCGCACGTGCATTTGCATGAGCATTTGTTGTTGGGGGTTGATGGCCAAAAATAATGGTAAGAACTTTTACTAATCCAATGAGAAGAATTGAGAGGGTGGTCAAGTTATTCAATCCTTTCGTTTTTAGAAGTAGAAAAGCTCTTTGCTAACATAACTCCTAAAGTTCTAAGATATTTTTTCCATCAAAAGACAACTCAAGGCTACCATTTTTATGTGAAAAATATGTGGAAGAAATTTCAAATACTCTGACAATGGAGATTGTAAGATATATGTGTTTCAAGTTTAAAATCCAAGTTTTTTGCACCATATTTAAGTCTACATTTTTGGGCTTTGAACCTACTTAACTTGATTTTTTTCTTTATTGGTCATGAATTTTTATTTGTATATGAATAAAAATTGTATCGAAAGCCTAGGAATACAAAATTAAAAAAAATACCTATTTTTCATTCATTTAGAAAAGTTGATGTAGAAGTAGATGTAAGATCAAAGTAAGAACATATCAATAAATATTTCTAAGATGAAAGTGAAAGATGATAACCTTAATGGTGAGGTTGTTCTTAGAAGAGATCTTAAGTATGTAATTTATTTTTAAAATTATAAAACTTGAGTTCAAAAATGATCCCTATAAATTATTTTCTCTAGAAGATGCTATAATTGCCCAAAAACAAGATTATTCATAATTTTTGCATAATAAATCCATGTGGAATGAATCAAATCTTCACTCATAGATAAAAATATATTCCATACTAAACAAAATTTTAAAATATTTTATTTTAATTTTTTTAGGGTTATTTTTTGCTTGCCAAAGTGAAAATAAGTCCTTTTGGATCATAGCTCTTACTTTCAAACATTGATTAAAATGAAAGTTATATTTTTGAAAAGCTAATTTAGTTTCCTATTTTCATAAGAAAATTCAAAAAATCTTGAAAAATCTTGAGCCACTAAATGCTTGTCGGAAATCCATTTTGTTCCTTAAGAGGAGAATAGTCCTTTAGAAGTTAAGAAAGAAAATGGTAACATTTAATACCTTAAAATCTAAACTATGAAACCAAAAACAAGTTAGTAACCCATAATCAAATGTTGAGAACATACTTTTCATTAGTTTAGAAATACTAGTTTATACTTGAGGCACTACATTTTGGTGTCAACAATACTTCAAACTCAAATATAAGTTCATTGAAATACCATTTTGAGTAGCTTATTTTTTTTTCAAAAATATTTTTGAAGTCTCATTTGAGCATAAAAAGTGATGTAGAAGACAAATGATCATGTTTTTTCAATTCAAAGTATTTGTGAAAGTACAGGCATGAAAAATCTTGATATTCTAATGTTGAAGGGTCTTGGAAATGAACATGGTACATAAGATTGATCTTTTTGAATCTTATTAAAGCAAGTGTTGAAGGATAACTATTGAAATTTGGCATTCTCAAGAAAAAGGAAAATATTTGACTTGAGACTTGTCTTCAAAGGCATACATGTATCATGAATTAAAAAAAAATGTTGTAATATTTCTACTACATTTGAATTTAAGAAATAATCACTTATGTATTTGCTTTTAAAATGGCTCCAATCAAAAGGGCGCTTTGTTTTTATGATTTTTACCATTGATAAATTATAGAAGCAAGTATTAGTGTCAAGTTATTTGAAATTTCTATTTTTCCAACAAAAAATGCATTTCAACAATAGTATAGATTTTTGCAAGTACATTTGAATGTGTTAGCCCAATGTCTACTAGCCTTGTTCATGTCACCTCAAATCCCAAAAAAGTCTTATATGCAAGTTTCTCAAGCATTGCAAAAAGAGATAAAACATTACAAATAAAATGAAGATTTTTCTCTTGCTATGATGAGACACTTCTTTTGAAAATTTACACTCAAAATAGGTATGTTCAGTGGTGAACAAGCTCTTCAAATCTCTATAAGGTTCATAACATTGAGTAGTAAGAGGGAAAGTTGCCTTTCCTATTTCATCCGCATTCCATCCATTCCAATCAGGGGCATCTATTAATTTTCAATATTGTGGGAATTTCAAGGTTGCTCAGGTTGGAAAGAATGATTTCTATGCTATCAATCAATTCAAAAATTGTTTACAATGATTTAAAAAATAAATAAAAACAACAACTCGTTCCATTCTTACTTGCCAAAATGCTATCCCAATTCAATTGCTTGATTTGGCATATCATACCCCATCCTAAATTATCCCTTCAATGCCTAGGTCAATGACTGCTTACAAAAAAGTGGAAAAATTTACGCATTCTCATTGAAACAAGCCCAAGTACAACTCACCAAATTGTGCTTAAATAGCGATTGTGAACCCAATGGGAGGCACGCCAATATGTTGACCCCTAGCTCACACTCAATGGAGCTATATGTATCATCAACAAATCTGAAATTTAATTTTTTGAATTTCTAAGCTATTTACATGCTTCTTAGCAATTCAATTGCTTCGAATTTAAAATACTAAAAATGGAAGGATTGAAGTGTGCCCTCTCATGGTGCTAGCTCCATCACAATGAAGTAAATGAGCAGATAGTGAGGGTAAGAGAATCTCTCTATATACACATGATGTGGTAGGATGAAGAACAATCCATGTGGGATAAGTCACTTAGAATGAGAAAGAGCTTTGCCATGAATGAATGGTGAAGTTCCTTCTCATCCTTAGTGACTTATCCCACATGGGTTGTCTCTCCTTCTACCACCCAATGTGTATATAGAGGGCTTCTCCACTATCATGTGTAACTCAAATCCATATGAGATTACTCCTTGAAGCTATGCATCAAATTTTAGTGGATTATATGTGAAGTTTATTACATATACTTATACAAGAAAATAAAAAATAATTCATCAAATGTCAAGCCTCATAAGATATGTAGTTGATGTGCCCATTATAGTGTTCCTTTTTTGGAGAGTCAATTGTGAGGATGCTCAAGGCAACTAGGCTATTTTTTAATAAGAACTTCTCAATGACTGGTTTCAGTCATCGACCTTGGCATTAAAGGGTTAAGCTACATCATCTTTGCCATGATTTCAACTTCAAATGGACGACTTGTCACTTCTTTAAAAATAAATATTGACTGTACACTCACTTCCAACCTTCCTTTTGTGCTCCTCACTTTTTGACATTTCTGCTAAATGTCCCTTTAGTTATTAATTTTGGTGTGGAATATTCTACATCATTCATTGTGGAAAAAGACAGACCGTGTCATTGCTACTAAGTGTTATGTTACAATGGCTTACAAACTTCAACTTAATTCATTAGAGATTATTGTAGGTTCATGGTGACATGGTATTTTCAAAAATCACATGTTTGCTATAGTTATTGTACAATTTAATAATAAAAATAAATAAAAAACCATATTTATAGGCCCAAAGTTCATAATATTAAGAATATATATATATATATGAAACAAATGACAAATATTGGAGTTTCTAATTGACATAGAAAGTGCTAACAAGGATAATTAGTAGTTTAGTTTTATGTTGACTTATATGTATTGATTTAAAAATCATGGAAGAAAATGAATTAAAATACAATGTAAATTACATTTTTGAACTTACGATTCAATTTTTTAGCATTGAATACTGCAAATGTACCACGTATAGAGCAAAATTTGGAGGCTAAAAAACTTCAAAGCCTTATATTCTAAGCACGCAAGATTTTATCATCAAAAGAATTATATGTAGTTTATATAAAAGCAAATGTCTTGCAACTTGTACAATCATTGTTTCTAAAGTTGGCTTACATTTTTATACCAAGTTGTGTAAAATCATATGTAATCTATGGGTTAGGAAAAAAAACTCAAAACTTGTTTGCACTTTGTAATGGAAATGGTAGTTTCTAGTGGAAATTGATGAAGAACTTTCAAAGTGGGGGGTAAAGACCAAAGGCAGAAAGGGCTCACTTTGAGGATCAACTAGTGTAAGTGTCATGTAAATAACATAGCTTGACTTTGAAATGGAATATCTACGTAAGGATTGGAATTGCATCTAGGAAGGGTGAATCATCTTGAAGTATCTTTAAGTGTGTTTTCCTTAAAACACAAGTGGAAACAACATCTATCACAAGTCAATTCATACTTTTTTGGATCTTTGTGGAATTAATTATGAGAATATGAAGTTGAAAAAGCCTAGGGCTCTCAAATGGCTCTCTACTTTAAATGTATATTGTTTTTTGTTGATTGTTGAATTTCATGAAAAGGCATCATGTACAAATAGAAAGGCACTACTTTTTTTAACCTAATAATGCCAAGGGAGCCATTTTGCGGCTTTTGAATGCTTCTCTGCCAATAAGTGGAGAGGTTCAAAGTAGTTTTTCATCCATCTTTTTTACTTGACCTTTCACAAAGAATTATAAAAAGTACCTAATTTGTGAAGTCTTCTAACTCTCTATTCATGTGAATAAGAAATAGTGTAAAAACGGATCATAAAATATGCTATTTTTAGTGTATTTTAGAAAGTTGTTGCTCTATACTTTAAATGTCATAATACTTGACCAAAATAAATTTTCTTAAAGTCGAGTCCAACTAATGAAATGAAGGTCACCTATTCTAATTTCTATTCATTTAGAATTTAGAATTTTTTTGTAACATTGAGTATTTTATTGCAACTTGAACTTTGGATATATTTTCAATGTATGGTGCACTCTAATTATAAAATGATATTGGATTTGAGTCTACACTAAAATGTTTGTCACTATAATGTATCTATGGTGAAATTTTTTGATTTTTTGAAATAATTCTCTATTAGATATGATTTTTCCTTCACATTTTTTTTTGAAATTCTCATAAAAATGAGTTTTTTGTGAAAAAAACGTAAGACAATTTTGAAATAAAATATATATGTAGTCTTGTCTCTAAGAAAATAAATATAAAAAATTTCAAACATATGTAGTTCAAAAATGGCAACAAACTAACTGAAGGACATTTAGGTTTAAAATGAATGGTTATAGCTTTATGGTGAATTTCATTAAATGAGTGGTATTCCAATAAAGTGTCACAAAAAGATATCATGAAAAGAAAAAAATTTATGGAAAGATTATTTGAGGGGAGTGGAAATACATAAAGCGGGAGTGATATGAACTTACTCCGCATAAAGTTGGTGCATGTATGATCTTGTTGTGGCATATTTCTTTCCTATTTTAGAAGATGCTCCATTAAAGTGGCATATGGAATACCACCATTTTAATGAAATTGACCCTCTTTGTTCTTTAAGAGAAAAAAAGCCTACTCCATTTTAGAGCCAACTGAGATAGATGGCTCAATAATCAACCATCTAATGAGGAATCCAAAGGTGTGAGAAAAATGGTCCTTTCAACTATTAACTTTTTTATTGGTATGGAAAGAAATGAAAAAATCAAATGAATGGCAGTTTAAATTTAAATTTTTGACTTAAAATTAATTAATTACAAATTTTCAAAGTGAAAAATGCTCAAGTAGCTATGTATGCTCATAGACATCACTTGTAATCAATCACCATGTACTTTTAAGAAGAGCCCAATAGTTCCGAAATAGTTTTAAAATTGCTAAGTTTGTTCTTTGAACTTCTAAAATGTGTGAATGTAGTACCTGAAATGCAACAAATGAAAGTGTATGCCTTCTTTACACATTTCCAATTTTGTTGTCATTAATTCATTATGAGCAATTTATACATGCATTCAGAAATGATGAATTATACAATGTAGTTCTTTAAATCTATTATTTTATGTCCTAAAGTCACACGATTTTAGTCACTAATTTCTAATTTAAAAAAATATGATTCATTTCACTAACCATGTACATAGTTTATGAACCTCCTAGACAACCATTGTTAATGTTTGCTTGATTTAAAGACATCTTCCTATACCTTAGACCATCTTCAACAAGGAAATAGAAACAAGCTCAAAATTGTCAAAATTGTTCTCCGTCAATTACAAGCTTCACATATGGCCTATTATTGGTTGAGCATCATTCTCACTGCATACTCTGCTTATTTTTATCTCTTCATTGATTAAAGGTGGTCTAATGGTAGAGCCTCCTACCATAGCTCCAAAAAAATGAAATGACTCAGGTTAAATGTTAATTCTACTTGTCTTTCACGAAAAATATACTTTAAAATATTTCAAGTTGCTTCACCTCCTCAAAATTTAATTTAAGTCCTTTAGTGATCAATTTCATAGCCTCCTTAAATGGTTGACGTATTAAAATGGTGCCCTATCTTAAATGTACATGAATTATACCTGTTTCTTTTTCATAGCCTTCAATAGTTTATATGGATAGTGTATATTTTAGTTATGGCATCATTTTTGAGTCCCATGCCCTTTCTACTTCAAAGTTTAACAACTAATTTGACATAGCTCCAAAAAATATGAAACGACTTGGTTTAAATATCCATTCTCCTTGTCTTTCAAGGAAAATATATTCAAAATATTTCAAGATGTTTCACCTCTTCAAAATTCACTTTCAGCCTAAGATGGTTAATTTATGGCCTCCTACTGCTATGTGAAATTAGTTATCAAATTTTGAAGTAGAAAGGACATAGGGTTCTAAAATGGTGCCCTAGATAAAATGTTCACTTTTTATACAATGAAGGCTATGGAAAAGAAACATGTACAAATTATGTACATTTAAGATAGGGATCAAGTTAAATGCCCACTCCATTTCAGAGCCTCCTACCATATCACCTTGGTATCACAGGTTCATTTGCGAGTATCTATCTATGAGTCCGGGTATCTAGGTGGTCGAGTGGAGAGATTGTTGCCGCTGTGAACTTTGTCCGTGGCGCTAGGGTTTGGAATCCACTTCTCAGGAATCACGTCGCCGGTTTGTTTCTCGTTTCTTCAGGCCGAAATTCAGCTTGCACACGAGGGATAGGCGAATGTTATTCGATCCGGGAGCGCTGTTTGGAGCATACTTTGTTTAACCGATTGCATGCGAGGGAGCCACAGGTTTTAGTATGCGCCAACCTTGGATTTATTGTTGTAATAATTCTGTAAAGTTCGTGTGAAAGAGTTAAAATGCTTCTTCTTTCATTTTGCTGATTGTGTATTGCACAATCATAGTACTTACCTGTATATCAACTCGGTTTTGTACAAAGAGAACGGAAATCTGCTTCAATTGGTACAAGTGCTTTTGTACTAGAGTTCTGAACTTGTTAGCTGGATTTGGATGGCTTGGTTTTCGTGAAAATGTCTGTCTATCTTGCGAATGCGTTCAGGTGATTGCGTTGCACAAGTTGTGACGATGTACGGATTGTGTCGATTGAAGTTGAATTGCAGTAATTTTCCTTATTGTTTGGGCTTTTTGCTTGCTCCTTGTTTTGGGTGTATTTTTGTACTCAGGGCTTGAATCGTAACATTATTGTCTTGTAGGTGACAGATTGACCAACAAACAGCAGTTGCTACGGAACAATTACAAAAGCCTGATGCAGATGTAACGAGCTTCTTGAGTTTAGAAGTAATGTCAAAGCCCGCTTCCTCTGGTAATCACACCTTTGTAGCTAAGTTTTGTCTGGTTTGTTTGCCGTGATATGGTATTATATTTCTGTGTTGAGCTGCAGTGCATCTTCTGTGTTATTGAGCTTGCGAATTTGCTCATTCGGTTTGATCATGATGGGGTTATGTCATTCAAAACACCGGAGCTCTTTGGGGGAGCTGTGACTGAGCACAAAGTTGGTATTACAAGTCAGCAATCCTTGTTTGTTGATTGCGGTGCGGTTCGAAAGGTACGACTTAGACTTCTCAAACATTTCGCTGTATCTCGTTCTCCCGTTCTTGTTTAGGTGCTCTGCTGTGTTTTCTCTGTTGTGTTTGCCTTATTTCGAAAGAGGAGGGAAGTTCAAAAAGTTTTAGGATTCCATTTCTTAAGCTATTTGAGAATTTCTTATAACTTCCGAGAAAGGCTTAGGTTCAGTGTTTCCAAAGCTTTTGGTTTTAAGCTCATGGTTTGATTGCTTAAATTTGGGGTGTAATGTAATTGGCAGAAGAAACTGTTCTTCTTTGAATCCACGGAGATTTAGGATGTGAGCTTCACTTTAAACTTCAATGATTGTGAAAACAGTTGGGACGCTTGAGGTTTCACTTTAGGGTCGAAGTCCTGATCGTGCTTTCTGATTTCCATTTCGCAGTGGCGTGCAAGGTCCAGGAGTCCATGTTGTTAGGTTGCCCCTTCCAAATTTACTGAATTGGCAAGCCTAAATCCCAAGCACAACATCGTTGCACACATCTTCTGAGGTTTGTTTGCAATTCCCCCTTCGTGTTTTCAATCTGTATTTGCAGTTGTTTGCAGTAAGCACTAGAAAGAAAAAAACAAAACGGATTCGGTATCCCCGTAGTATCAGTAGGATATGCGTAAGGTATTGTCCGGGTGTTCTTGCGGTATCATCAGGGTATCCTCGAGTATGGAGCGGATACCATTAATTAGGTTGAGCGATGGGCTGACCTGAACTCCGCAAATAGTATTGGAGTCCAAACATCATAAATATCACAAGAAGTATAGAAGGGACACACGTCCACGACCTGAAAAACCTTCCACGAGGAAGATGTGCAATTCAGGTCGAGGTGACCTGAATTGTATACCAAATTTTAAACGGTTAAAATCACACCAACTTCGTAAGAACTGACGTGGCTCCAGTACCTTCCATATCATGTGACGCTAACTTGTTCTGTAAGCAAGCTTAGAAGGCGAATCAATACTGCACCACTTTATAACTGCATTGTTTGCTGTTTGGGACTTTCCTGGTCCATGGCAGTTTATTGCATTGGGTTGGATACTGATGCAATTGGATCCATCAATCTGATAGTTTGGCATTTCACCTTCCTTGGAGAAGTTGGGATACGTTCTTCCTTCTACAGGTGTGAATGCAAATTGCTCCGAATTTTCATTGTCAGTTCGTTTTAATTCTGCAGACTCGGTACTTACTGGAGAAAGCTCCCTAAAGATGAAGACATTGCACTTGAGGTTGCATGCATAGCTTTGCAAACGCACTCATGTGTACTCAGGTGGTGTGGAGGTTCAAGAACTGCAGCATTCAACTCAGACACACCTTTACTGAAGATGTCATGTGCCAACTTGTTGCAGCTGCGAATGTGTGGTGCACTCCGTTGAAGGTTGGTACAGGGGTGGCAACGACGTCTACTTCCATTGTATGTCCTACTTGCAACCACGTCAGGTACCAGGGCGTGTAGAACGAGGGCCTGCAGTAGCACCATGGGTTCGGGATCAGCTGAGCCCGGTGGCGGATCGAGGGGGGGGCAGCAACCCAGTGCTTTGGACCTGGACTCTGAAGGCACACAAATCATTGAGCTCGGATCCGCAGTGTGGCCGAAGAACCCCATTCATACTGGTAGGTTTGAGGTGTACATGTGGGGTACTAAGCACGCAGTGAAGTTCTGCAGAGGCCCAACTTTCGCCCTTCATGAATATACCATGAGCCGGGCAACTAGGAACTCTGCTGTGCGTACTGTAGCCATGGTCACGATTCATGGTAAACCGAGCGGCATAGTCATGGAACGGGAGAAGCCTGTGAACCCAGAGACCTGCGAGTTGAGCCTAAAGCAGATTGCATTTGAGATGGTGCGAGTCGTTCACGAGCTCCACAGCGTAGGGATCATCCACGGGGACATAAAATCGTCACAATTCCTCGTTTGTCATGATGGGCACATTCGTCTATGTGACTTCGAGACTAGCGAGTGTGAAAGTGATTGTGTGAGCCACTCGGAGTTGTCTATTCCATGGTCGAGGCCATCATTGGTTCGCAAGCCCGACAGGCCGCATGTGAAGGTGGACGACTTGTACTCGTTGGGGCTGGCAATATGGGAACTGTACACCAGTAAGGTGCCATTTGTACCACCTGGATCTGAGGGACGGGAGTCACTGGATATAGAGGAGGAAGTAGAAGAGGCGATCCTGGCGGGAGAGCAGGTGGACCTCAATGACATATTCGACCCTGAGGTGCGCTCTGTGGCTGCTTCACTTGTGAGCGAGGAGGTCGAGCACTCACACTGCCTGCTGCAGCAGCTTGGAGCTGCGGAAAAGTAGCATTCTGAGCCGAAGGACGAGTTACTTAGTGACATTGTTTTCACCCCGGTGACTTCTTCCGCAATGCCACCAAGCTGACCTCATCCTCTTCAGCCAAGTTCAGTTGGATTTTGCGCGAGATGGTAACGACAATCCTTATCGACATACGCAGGAAGTGGATAACGAGTGGTAGAGCAGTCCCGTGATTGTCCGCACGTTTCTAATAATCAGACAGGAGAGGTGCCAAACACCGGACATGCACCAAACAATTCTGGAACTCCGGGAACATATTGATGGGAACACATGACGATGGATGATACATCTTTCACAGTTGGCTGGGCACTGGGAAATGGGAACAAGAATTGGAGAATGCCAAGGGAACGTATAGTTTGACCACCGCATAGTGATCGCGCACTGTGCGATGAAGGGCTCTACAATTATCTGGGGATTATTTAGGGAGAATTTCATACTTGTTCCAGTAAAGTTAAAAGATCATTTTCTAGATCAAACCTATTTACAAGATTTTTTTGGAAGTAAATCTCAACACAATTTTGAACAAGCATGCCAATTTTAAGACTTTAAAAATCCTTATTGTGTCTAGAAGATCTATACCTTAACCCTTGAACGTCACCATGGCCCTTTGTGGCCGTATGTTGCAGTAAATCACGTATATTTCAATACAGTGTTCAATTTTAGGGTTTGGCACCATGGACGAAGTTTGAGAGGGAGAAAACCTAAGTTTAATGCTCAATTGTAATGCAAGAGATACAGACCCCACTGCTGCTTGTTCAAAGAAATACACGGAAACCTGTAAGCTGACGCTAGGAGATGGTACATGCTCCGACCCGTTGAATAAGAGTCACGGCTCGCAAACGTGGCTGAGTGCGTTGGCAGCCACAGGTGGGAGAAGTGGGGTTTGGCGGAAGCTCCTTTCCGCTTTGGATTCTTCCCTTTCCTCCTAACGGAATTCAACGTGCTTTTGTAGGATTGCACAATGCAATTGCGATGGCGATCATGTTGCAAGGTGTTTGTACCAATCTTACAGATTAGGGGTTTTAGGCGGCTTTCCCTTTCGTTTGTGACACTAGACAGAGTCATCATAGTTTTTTTGTGGAGCTCGACACTGTTCCAGTAAGGCGGCGCATTAGCTCATTGCAAGTAGTGTTGGGCACGTGAAGTTTCATAGGAGCTAAGCGAGCGCTACAAATTACTTGCCTAAACACAATGTTAGGACCACTTGCACCTGCTCATTTAGTCAAGGAGGCAAAGGTGTTGCGAGAGTGGGCAATTCAGCATGGTGCAACATTAGTCAGGTTCAACGCATCCTCTCGCTACTGAACGTTGACTGGCTATGTGGGATTCCTCTACCGCTATGCATTCTTCGACGATCGGGCTGCAGAGACCATCACTGACTGCGTTTCCTATTTCGCAGATAGGTACAATTCATTTTCAAGTGAACGACGCAAAGAGAAGAAAGCAATCTAGAGGATTTCGGAGTCGAGGTCAATCAAATCATTCGTGACAAGTCGTTTCCGGAGCCCAAAATACTAGACCATGGTGACATTGCGGTCACAAGCTTGGAAGCATGCAGCCCAATGTCACGAGGATAGACTGGGGAGATTTTGTGGAGCAGAAGTGATGGGCTCAGCAGAAGAACCTGCTTCCACTTTGGAGGCCAATAGGACAAGCGCAACGCCATCCATCATGTGCAACTTCGAGGAACCGTAGCGGCTATTCCCTCCTCCAACGGAAATGTAGGAGGTGCCCAACCTCGTGGCCGCCATGGGGGTGGGGCTTCCCCTTGGAAGTCAAGAGTGTCCGGTGACACCCCTAAGAGCATCCCTACCCGTCTAGGAAAATGAGGTGGGTTGCTGGCTTGGAAATGGGATTTTGCAAGCCAAATTGGCCTACATCGCCCCACCCGTTGGCTTCTTAAGAGGCCAAAAAACTTACTATTGGTGGGTAAATGAGTTACAACAATGACTTCACTATTACTTAACTTGGAAAAAGCATGGGCCAAGAAGTGCCCATAATGGCCAAAGAAGGTAAAAGCATGTCAATTCAATAAGTCCTTGAAAGAAAAGAAAGCTACATTTTTGTCTCATGTTGTTTTATGGAGGCTGTTGCTTGGCTTGCAAAAACGCCTCAATTTGCAAGCCACATGCCATTTTGGAGGCCGGCCTCTTAACAAGTCATCCAATATGGAGGATGGGTGGGGCGATTATGGAGGCCCAAGTGAACAAGTCATTCATTTAGGAGGACGGGTGGGCATGCTCTGACGAGTCCCCATTTCCAAGCCTACACTTGGGAGCAAACAAACCCAATCAACAGAAATCATGAAGAGCAAAGCAAATCAAAGTGATGCCATACTCTCACATGTGAAAGCAATAGCACATTTGCTTGAGGAGATCTCCCTTATTCAAATTAAGCTCAACTTTGAAGGTTTTCTTTCATGCAAATTCAAAGAGTGTTCAAAAGGGATTCTCTAGAATCTTATGATACAAATTCCGAGTGAACAAAACTCACGGGCTACAGGGATAAAAGGATAGTTCTTGTGATTGAATTTCTAATGTGATTTCAACAGTGGATCCCATCCTTTGGCTGCAAATGCCCTCCACCAATTCGTCATGACTTCTTTTGACATGCAAGCTAATAATTGGGGTTTCCATCGGAAGTAGAAGTCTATCAACTACTTAAAACCTATCCTTAGAATTGGGTGTAGGGTTCTCACTAGAGTTCACTTGAACCAATTTAGCCTTGCACTGTTGTATGCTCGAAAAGTTGACTATTTGGGATCATTCTACTTTAAAATTGGTAATTGGTTTACTTTTGTGGGTTTTGACCTATTTATATGCAGGATTCTAATCTAATTGAGTGGAAGCATTCAAAATATGACAAAATGCTATATTGGCATGTAGCATGCTCCTACACTCTTTCTAGGATTTTTTGTACAATTTTCTATACTAAGTTTTGTAAAAATTTGAAAAAAAAAACAATACGTTCTAGGTGACAAATTGAGGGCTCACAATCTCTAATCATATTCTTAGAATGAGCTTAGTTAAACCAATCAAAATAATGGTAATGGAAATTTTTACATATTGGAATAATTTGCATAGTAACAGAGTATCATGATTGACAATGCCAATTGTCACTTGTTGGTTCATGACACTTTCAAAGTGCAATGATAACATGTGATGGCCAAATTATTAACAATGTTTGATCTTTTTGTGTTAAGATTGGAATGCATTCCAAAGCCAAGGCTTTACAATTTTTAGGGGGATAAAGAGCCACTCATTTTGATGACTGCTAAAATAGCCTTTTATAAGATTAATCTCATTCAAATTATTCTTAATGGTGACATGTAGCAACTACGTTCCTAAAAGATACTTTGAATAAAACCAACAATTCTCATCATATTCACCTACAATATATATGATGTCTAAAGAAGGCTTAATCCAAAGTCATTATGGGGTGTTTTCTAGGTGTTGATAAATAGTTGCTACTGGAGAAGTTTGTACATACCTTAATAGCATATGGACTTTCAAAGACAAAGATCCCTTCATTGCTCTTGTCCTACAAAGAATGCATAATGAATGGAGGCACCTTGATCTTTGGCCTCATTTCTAGCCATAAATGATAATATACCTTCTTGAGCTTCTTGCTTAAGATTTTTTTTGAATCCATGCTTAGGAACTTTGGAGACACAAAAAGATATTGACTTATACTGCAAAGGAAACTTCATTTGAAGGAAAATATAATGGATTGTAAAAATATTTTTTGATTATTATATTCTAAAAAATGTGTAATAAATTCTGGTGTTCTATCAATGAAGGATATTGCATTTAAATAGAAAGAGAGGGCGGGACTGAGGTCATTCTTTTCATTGACTTGACAATCTCACTTTGTTTAAATTGGGATTGCAACCTAAAAACTACAACAACCAGGTTTTATATTAACTTTTGAAAGTTATATCATATATTTGCCTCACTTCAATCAATTGTCTAATTTATTCACTATGATGTAAATGTCAAATTTCACAATAAAACATTTCCTATTGTGCACAAAATTGCACATAAAAGACCAAGAAAATTCACATATGCAATTTCTTTTTGAATATATTAGCATGTAGATATTCTAAAGGGAGTTGTAAGTAACTACAATATGTCCTCTGGCATACAACAAAGGTATACTCAAATTATACTCAATAATGACATGTCAAAGCTTCGCCAAAGTATTTGGTTGTAGAAAAATAAAACAAAGCATGTGCCATATCCACTTTAACTACAGGATGACAATGACATGGCCTAGTGTCTCATTGGTTAGCATTGCTTGGTTTTGGATAAGCTCTTTGGTTGTTCATATTGTGAAATGCACAATTTGTGTAAATTCACTTTTTGTTTGGGTATATCCAACAATCATGTACCATTTTTTTTTAGCATAGTAGGCATTAAGTTCCAAAATGTTTTCAAAAAGTAGCTAAATTAATACAATTACTATTGTAGTTGCACATGAAGAGAAACATGGTACATAAATTCTACATTTTTTCATTATGCTACTTTATATGAATAGATTTTGGCCATAGGAGGCACTTAGGGGTTAAATCCTTAATGAAGACACCTAAATATAGTTCAAAAATTGGAAACGCATTTGTCAAATGCAAGTGCATATAGCTTTCAAAATTTTCACTATTTTGTATTTGTTTCAAGTTCCGGTTGGGGTACCCAAAAAACTATCTCCACTACAATTTTAGTCCATGTCGTTGTGTCAAACAAGTTCATCTTTTAATTATAATAAAGTATGACTTCAACAAATAAGGTTTTAAATGTATATACTTATAACTTATCAAGAAAAAAAAGTTCATCCTAATCAAAGTTTTACAAATATTTTTAATGAATTTTTTAGTTGAAAAAACAAGTTGTGTCTTATTCACCAAAAATCCTCAAAATCAAGTATTTGGAATATCGAACAATTTCATTTTAATATTATTTTTGGATATGACTTACATTTATTTGTGCATTTTATAAAATAATTTATTTTACCAATAAGATTTTAATAAATTGTGCACTATAATGCTTGCGAACCTCAAAATTAAGCAATTTATACCGATAGAATCAATAGATCCAAAAATAATGAAAAATTCAAAAAAATTTCATTAAGAATATACCTCTTCATCTCATTTACATGCAAGAATTTTTTATATCATTTTATAGTCTTCTTAATTGAACCAAATGAACCAAACAGACAAACTTTGGAGGTTTTAAGCAAAAATCACTTAATCAGTATGTCCAAAAAGTGATACCTTTATAGGAATTTGACGCAGGCATTTAGGGGTTAAATCCTTAATGAGGACCCCTATATATAGTTCAAAAATTGGAAACGCATTTGTCAAATTCAAGTGCACATAGCTTTCAAAATTTTCATTGTTTTGTATTTGTTTCAAAATAAGACAATAAAGCCTAACAAGTCTACTTTCTTTCTATATAAAATTTCTTAAAGAGTTCAAAAATGTAATGAACTCTTGCAATTGCAAGTTCCATGTGTTTAAATCTAGATAACTATATGTACCAATTGAACTTCATATTTTATGCTAAAAAATCCTTACAAGTAACTTATCACAAAGACAAAGAAGCCAGTTGAGATGTTCTAAATTGATTGTCTCATGTATTGAAAAATTAATATTACCACCTATAAGTAATTAAAAATGCCAAATTGTTCTTGAAAATGGTGGATACAATGTGGAGATGGTATTGGGCCTTCAGGTATAGTATTCAAAAATTAATCCGTATTGTGAGGAAGAACAAATAGTCCTTTTCTAAATCCTATATTCAGGGTGTGAGTTTCCATACAATCATGTGGAAACTTTCATTTTTGATCACATTCCATTAGAGATAAAAAAAAGGCATGGACATGGATAAGCAAACATCAAGTTCTCAACAACACGCCCCAATTCAAATTTCAAATGGGGACTGGCAGCTACAATAAAAAATAAATGATGAACGAGATGCAGCTTGCAATCAAAAACAAAATGGGGCCAAGAGTCATAAGAAGGCTTCCAGCTTCAAGAATTTGGTTCCTTAAATGAATGCAACAAAATGTTGCAAGGGAACATTCGATCTTATTGACATTATGCTTGGTCTAATGTGCAACAAGAAACTAGACATTTCCTCCTGATCCATGAAGAGGGTGTAGTTTGATGAGTAATTACTCCATTCCAACACCATCTTCTGTCCCTCCAAACTCACCTTGAAGACTTTAACCTTGAAGCATTCTAACATCCAAAAATTGGATAACGAACAAAGTTATAGACTCATAGGGGACAGAGGAAGAGGAAATTTTGTTCATCCATTTTTTCCAAAGTTTATGGAAAAGTTTTGGTTTCACTGGAAGTAAGGGCAACTCTATTAGTAGCAGTAGTAGGAAGAGAAAAATGCAAGTATAGAAGCATGTCAAGTTTTGGGCAAAATTTTGGCGTGCCCAAAGTCCAGAACGTGAGGAAATGACATTTTCCGGTCTGAAAATTGTAGTGGGGCACGATGCATTAGGCCTAATTTTTTGGTATTGGTTTCCATTAAAAAAATTCAGTGGAGGTTCTAAAAAATGGGTTCAAGTCTCTAGAAGAACGTTATAAATGAAGAAATAGTTCTTTGGTATGCTACATGTCACAAGAAGAAGAAGATGGATTAAGGTCTGTCAGCACTTGGCGTTAGGGGCCAGCGTGTGTTAAAAGATAATACATGGTGATTAAAAAAAATAATCAATAAACAATTGTGGTCAAGCACGGGACCTAGCATCATCAAAGACCTATTATCGTCAAAAAAAAACTAGCTCATTAATAACTCTAAGTTGGAATTGAAACACAATAATTCCAAGGGTGAGATTGTTGTATAAAGAGAACTTCACCTTATCAAACAATTTTTTTTGAAAAATTACAAAAGTTGCATTCAAAATTGAATCCTATAAGTTGTTTTTTCAAGAAGATGCTCAAATTGCCCCCAAAACAAGATTGCTCATAACTTTCACATCACTTATCCAAATGGAATGAATCAAAATTTCACATGTAGAATAAAGTATATTTTATAAAAAAACAAATTAATTAATTAATTTTGAGTGTTAGTGGATGTCTTTTTTTGCCTGCCAAATGAAAATTTTGGCTTTTTGAGTTTTGTGGTATAACTTTTGCTTCCGGGCACCAATTGAAATAAAAATTATATTCCCACAAAGCTATTCAATTTTTCTATCTTATAAGAAGATTTCAAGAAATTTAACTAAAAATTGAGGTCACAGGTTCTTGCCCAAAATCCATTTTGTCCCCCGAGGGGACAATGGTCTTTTAGGGATTAAACTATCTTACTATCCTAAGAGCATCTCATTCAATTTGATTGTATTTAACACATAAGGCCTCAAAGATTGAAATTAAATGGACTATAAACTCTAATACCTTGTTGTATAGTTTTTCGTTTGTTAAATCACTATGGTAAATTTCCTTGTTTGTGCAATGTGGCAATTCCTACCACTTGTGGTCAATGTCTTACATTTGCACTTTGATTTTTTTGACATGTACATACACTATTTATATCATGTCACGGTTTTAGGCAACCCCCCTTCATTGTAGATTTTCATGACTATGTGCATTTAATCATTCACATGAAATTATCAATTTACATCTATCATTATTGTGCTATAAAAAATTTGCACAATCCCTTTCTATCTAGGTTAGCTTATTAGTAAAAATTTTGTTACATAATATTTTTACATAGCCTAATTTTTTAATATATATATGGACCCTATAGTTGCCCTACATACTATATAAAATTTTCCACTTCAAATTAAATGGATCCTATTTTTTAACTCATGTATTATTCTAAAACCTAGACTGTGATGTGAACTAATGTCCCCAAGATTGAAACACATAGTACTTAATACTATGCATGTTTTCATTATCATTCATTGCCATGCATGACTTTGACAAAACTTGTAAGTGATGGATATTCATTTCTTTGACTACTTGGCAGTAGGGTATGCGATAGGATGCTAGGCATGTAAGAAGACGTCTTGCACTACCCATTAGAAGTTGTAACTTCTAATGAATATAATGAATTTCATGTCGGATAGCAAGAGGTAGGAGTTCAAATTTGCATGAAGTTGAATACTTTTGTTCTCCATATGATGTCTAGCAAACCATCATCTACTTTTGATAAACATCACCGGATCCATTGTATTGTCTCTAAATAGTTTTGCAAATACGTAGTGACGTCAACAACTATTTCTCCGACAACATCACATTCTCTCCAATGACGTTTTTAAAAACGTCTTGACATCTCAAAAGATGTCTTTCACAATACTGAAAGTGCATTTTTCACATCGCCTAGTCCATTCTCTTGTTGCAATCTTTGTCCACGTAGATGCACTATCCTCAGAAATGATGTCTATAACGACGCCATATGGTCCCTAAAGACGTCCCAACCAAGTATTTCACATCTGTTCTGATGTCTTATATTATGTCTAGATGTCTGTAAAGACAAATAGGAATGGCACTAAAGAAGCACAAGACGTAAATCAATCTGCACAAAAAATGTGCCACGTTAGCAATTTCACTTTGCCTTGTCATCATACTCCCAAAGATATGCCACGTCAACTGCCACGTCATCAATATTTTTAGACATCGTGCCCGAAAGTTTTGCCCAAACCCTTTTTTAAACTCGGGCAGTGCTATTATTTAAAATCACAAAAATCTTTTGTGAAAATACCTTTTCAAAATATGGGTCAACGTTGCTAACGTGGCAACCTATGTTTCTCCAAACATCCATTGTAATATCATCATATCTGTAGTAAAAGACCGGCGTGGAGGTGACATGGAAGAGTACGCTGTCAGACTCCGTTGGTGAGAAAAGCGACCCCATTCGATAGAACGACGTCTACTTTGTCGACGTGAACTACTTGGAGAGGAAGAGTTGTTCTGTGGGAGACGACGTCCTCCACTAATATCAAAATCCACCTGGTTGTGGTAATCTATCCACCCATAAAACTATATTAATTTCTGTCTCACAATGGAGGGAATCTATATAAGTTGTGCTCTTTGAGACAACTTATAATTTCTATCTGTGAATCTTACAAAATGAAATACTAGAACACAAAAGCAATGCATACACAACAAGAAGAAATGAATGACGTTCTGGTTCACTAAACAAACCCTGCGTACCACACAACATAAGGTATTTGGCATTGAACTTACCTTCTCGCAAATGATGATGAGAAGGGTAACTGTAATATTCCTCGAAGTCCTTTTCCATGCTCTGTAAACGACCTCTTCTCCGCCTGACTGGGCTCCAAGATTCATATCGGTCGTCAACTTTTCTGTCTCGTAAGAAACCACCTCTACTCAAATTTCGCCTACTCTTCATTGAAATAGGTTGCTCCATTCCTTGTAGATGAGATTGATGTCCACCATTGGTTGACTCGCTAAGCTCAAGTTCACTAATTGCGTAGCGCTGTTCATTCATTTTTAGGAAATGGATCAGTCACACAACATTTTGAACATGCATAAAATCAAATTATATTATCGATTCACAACACTCTGAACGAGGTCATCAACATTTTCCAACATCTGCACTACAAAATTTGCACAGTTGTCAACTAAAACTCCAAAGGAAATTTAACAATGAATAATCACACTCATTTGCAGATGAATGGAATGTGGAAGCATACATCTCTTGAATAATTTTTCTGTGGAGAAGGAACAATCGGTCTTTGACGACCACCCTGTCTAGCACTCCTGTGCCTTGAAATATTTTTAGTAAACATGCACTCATGACTTTGCGGAGTAGGGCAACGTTCTTGCTCGAGTTGATAATGTGCATTCACATTGCCCACATTCTCTTGAACTGGCTCCTTCCCTAGACGCCGTGAAGGACTTGGATCCCTTTCCTCTTCCACTTCTTCCAATATTGTCGTTGCATCTTCTTTTTCTCTGCGATTCTCCTCTGAAAATTACATTAAAATTAATGTCATGACACATATGACCGCATGGACACATAAAGCATAGATCAGAATTCGAAGGTCACTGTCTGAAATAACCATGGAAAAATTCATATGACTTCCACACTTCCAACATATCAAATTTACAAATATCACATCCTCAGCAATGACAACAAGGCAACCTCAGAAGACACTACAATTAAATGATGTGCCTACTATATAGTAGTAGTACCACTCAAAAAAAATGAACCATACTACCATTTCCTCCTAGAAATTTGTCAAAAAAATTTGAAAATCTACATTCACCTTGACTTCTATGCACAATTAGCATGGATGACATTTTCTCTTCCTAACTGCAAGGAATTCAATCTCCCCAGGTTCTTGCTCATTACTATTCATCGTGAGTTGTCGAATAATTCTTATAGAAATATTCCATCTTATTCCCCAGTTACACAAACTCTCTAATTTCCAAAACTTCACTCCCTCACTTGATGATGGTACGGTTTGTGAGGACCGTAGAGAGGGGACGCAAGCTCCAAAATGTCTCTCTCTTGCGGAAACGTTGTCTCTATCTTGTGCTGTACAATCGCCCATAACCATATTTGGACTTGTCATTCTACTTGAATGTGGTGATATTGTACGAACACTTCTCCCCGATGCCTTTGCGTCTTCCTGTCTCTTGCAACGTAGTTCTTCTACGTCTGCTACAGAAGTCGATGAAACAGGAAGCAAAATGTTGACGGCTGATGTGGGTAAGGTTCTCGCTTTCTTAAATCCTTTTGGGGGCTATATCTAACTTGCCAGTTGACTTGGTAGATGGTCAACCCCTCTTTCTTGGCCCCCCATTTATATTTCCCACGATACAGTCTTCCACAGCAGAGACTGTTGCTGCACTTGACTTAAGGCTTGAAATTCCAGCGGGTTTTTTTTTGGAGGAGTTCCATGCTTTAGGTACATCCATCGCTTTCAAACGAGTGACTATGGGAACCTAACAAATAGTCTACAAGTTAGAAAATACGTCCATGCATCAAACAGTCTAATAAAAACATGTGAAGAATATTTTTGAAGTCAACCTTCATTGACATCTACCGTGTCTACATTACGGGCTTGAAGGACTAAACTCCCCACATAAATGTATACACAATAACTCCAAATGCATGGCAACATAGACGGTACTTATAAGATGGACTCAAAGTTGAAGATTCATAAAGTCATGCATACTTGGAATTCAAAGGAGGTAAAAACATGAATCTATGGCATACCTGATCCTGCACAGAAATAAACTTCTTACATTTAGGCAACTTTGGGTGAACTTATGAAGACTGAGAGTGCATTTTTTGACTCCATTCACATTGGTGGACACTTTTCTCTCTGTCCACAAGGCTGACACTGTTCTTGGAGAAGGGATCTTAGTTTAGACAACAACAATGGCATTACAGAGGACCACTCTAAATTTAGTTTGATGTCGAACTCTTCCCAAGTGATAGCTAGTTCACAGAACCGAAGTCAAAGCTGAAATTAATATTAAAGCTTGACGCCTACACCAATGCTGTACTTACTATCACTGAAGTGCATGATTTTTCTCTTCATAATGTTAGAAAAATCTGCTTAAAGATTGTTATTCTCTACTACGCTCGTCAAATAAGGTTTAAGTGTTGATTTGTTAGGGAAAAAAAATTCCTTCTTCCACTTCTGTAAAGAACGGTCTGCCATTGTAAGACAATGAACTAACCCTTTTCAAAACAATTGTATGCTTTCCTATATTCAATAACTTATTCTAGTGTTTACCTTGCCTCTTTCTACAATGAAGGAAATACTAACATTTCAAAAAGCTAACCTAAAAAGAAACTCCGATTTCAGTGGAATTACTAAACTCAGGTTTGACAAATAGGCAAGTCGTCTCACTTGCTCAAATTTGAATGTTCACAACATTTCTTTCCTATCCACTTCTATGAATCTGGGCATCTATGACGCACAATGCACGTCAAGAGCAATTCCTTTACGGTACCTGAACTCGTCTGCTCAAAGAGTAGTCGAACTCCTTGCAACAGTGATGGCTTTGTTGTTAGGCGGTGTTTAGCATCTCCCACTGGTACAGAGTATCAATCCTTGTGCAAAAAAACACAATTTCGCCTAAATCTACTACAACGACTGTGAAGATGGCTTAAAGTACCGTTGCTACAACTTTGAAGTGCCAGCGTTGTGGCTTCGAAGATTGAAGTGACTGTCGCAATTTGGCAATACAAGTGTGCATCACGAAAGTTGCGTGTTTCTAGTGTTGCATGACTGCATTTGCCGTCTGTGATAGGAAGGTGGCAGAAAACTAAACACGACGAACTCGCATTGTATAGCTGCATCAATTGAATGAAATCCATTTGACTAATGAATTTCATCCACTTCAAATTAGGGTTTCAACAAGGCACTTTTCTTGAGACAACCGCCTTGGCACCCTGCTTTCTCAGAATGGTCAAATCTCGTTGTCATGCTGCGGAGCAAAAGCAGCGGAGATGCACAAGAACGTGTACACGTTTAGAATTAGTTTGGAAGTTCCGCCACCTTCTGAAAGGTGAATGTCATCATTTTCTTTCATTGCCCTTTTCTATTGTTGGCGCACAGTGTACCGGGTTTCAATTTCACTCAAACACCTATTTCAGGGAGTTGTAGTGAAGCGGCGCTCTAAATTTGACATGATTCTTCGTGGAAGGCCATCAGGTGGTCGACTGGGCAACGCCATATTAAATGTGGTCTACACGGTACACTACCATATGTTTCTACAATGTGTCAAACAAGACCATGTTGATGGACCTTTTCATTCATGAAACAGTCTGGAAAACTACGTAAGTAGTTCCTAGCGTAATACTTTGCATCTTATTTGTTCTGTTCAATTGGTTTACGTTGCCCTCAAAGAGCATGATGAAGTCCATGTTCGTGGATGTTGGCACGATTGGGAAAACTTACCTTTGTGAACTTGTAGGAGCTGCTTTCTTGGTTATTTTCATCAATTGCAGCCACAACACTGAATAAGCGAAGTCTGGTTAGGACACATACAGAGTGACAGGTTCATGTAGAGGACGAATTTTTGGAGAACGGAATCACTGTGGAAATTGTAGGGCAGGTAAAAACGATAGCAAAGACTCTATCTGTATGACGTTCTTGCATTATTTTGAGCTTTTAATGCACTTCGTTTGTTAGCACAGTAGATGATTCTTAAACAAAGCCTTCTGAAAGTGGAGATGCAAAGAGCATAGGTTGCAAACTCCACTTGAATCCACGCAGCCATAGTACAATTTAAGAGTTTCACATTTTCTGTGGTAGGTTTTGGGTGGGAATCACAACTCTGGTGGTGGCCTACTGGTTACTCCAGTGGACTTTACAATCTTTGTAAGTTATATCATACTAAAATTAACAAAAATTGAACATCATGATCATCCACTTCGAGTACGTGATTGTTTATTTCATCCACTTCAAGTACGTGATTTGTTAGGTTGATTGTGCAATAAAAGATTTAATGTATTGTAGTTGAATGATTCAATTATAAGTATTTAAAGACGATGTATAAATCTGTAATTATGTCCATCATGATAGAATTGATAGGCATGTCAGCTTCACCCCAATTTTTTTTTTTTTAAATTTTATTTTGTAATTCATACCCGTTCTTTGAAATTAGTTTGTGCATGTAGAGCAAAGGCTTTAGATTGAAGTGAAAGAGTTTAATGTGAATATTCGAAATCCAATTTGTTCCTTTGTGGTATGCTCCTAAGCCAATTGAAAATTGCATATTCATGTCTTTCATTTCTATATTTTAAGAAATAGGCCTAAAAATTTCATATTGAAATAACCCTTGAGAATTATGATTTGTAGTAGATTATTTTAATCACAAGCAATTGCCAATTTTGTTTTTGCAGTATCTTCTTGTGCGCCATTTACTAGATGTGATGCACTGTGAAAAAAACATAGCAAAGAACTTAGTGAAGACGGCGTTTGGTGAAAAAGACCAACCAGTGGTTCGAGCAAACACGGAGGCAAGGAATATTCGGCCGCATCTCCATTTACAACAAGTTGGCCCAAATCGCGATAGACTGTACATGCCAGATGCGCCGTATGTATTATCCCCAGAAGACAAAGCGAAAGTGTTTAGAGTGCTGAAGTCATTGAGAACACCAACTCATTATGTTGGAGCTCTCTTTACAAAAATAAGCAAAGGCAAATTGTCAGGTCTGAAGTCTCATGACTTCCATGTCTTGTTGCAACAAATTTTGCCACTTTGTTTTTGCAGGATTTCAAACAAGTCTTTTGCTGGGGCTGTGATCCGCTTGAGTAGAGTATTCCAGAAGATTTTCTTGAAGACAATAAACGGGGAGGATGAAGAGCAACTGACTGCAGATTGTGCAAAGACAATGTGTTTGTTGGAGAAAGAGCTACTGCCCTCTTTTTTTGATATTATATCACATTTGCCTAACCATATAGTGAAAGAATTATTCTTGTGCGGACCTGTTTACACAAGGTGGATGTACCCGTATGAACGTTACTTCAAGACACTGAAAGAATTTGTAAGGAACTTGGCAAAACCGGAGGGGAGCATTGCACAAGGTTATCAAGTTGAGCAAGCTGTTTGATTCATAACAGAGTACATGTCAAAGTATAGCATTACTACAAGAAGAGTTTGGGATGACCAAGAGGAACCGACGATGGTTGATGAGATTCTAGAAGGCAAAGGCAAACCTAGACAATTGTCCGAAGATATGAGGGATGCAATGCATGATTTCGTGTTGGACAATGCAATCCACTTGCAGGCATATCGGAAGTAATTTTCAAGAAAATATAAACTTAGTTTTCCTTCCTCTTCAATACATGTTTTATTTTTGCTTGTTTTTTCCATTATATTAGTCATTTAGTAATTCTATTGAAATTTGCCTAAGCATTTTCATTTACCATTATGGTGCATGAACTTCGAAATTGTACAGCAACAGTGATTTAGGTGAGTGTCCCAGTTTGTTTGGATTCATGGTTGTGGCGACCATGTGACTCAAGGATTTTGCCATTTGTGCATGTGGTTACATAATTTTTTATTATTTACAAAGACTAACACTATGGAGCTATATGTATTGCAGGAGGTATGAAGTGCAGTGTGCCGAGCGAGCAACAGCCCGAGCAGAGTTTTGAAGTCAGCATCCAAGGAGGATAGGTTCAAGATGGGTGCCCTATCCTATTGGTCTAGAAGAGCTCATACCATTTTCTCAGTGGTTGAAAAAAAAGATTGAAGACAAAAAAGTAGCAAGAGTCATCGTTCCAAAAGATGTAGAGGATTCTTCCCATCCACCATCTCTCCAAGCACAAAGATTTTGAAGTATGTATGCTTATGGTTATTACTTTTGAGTAAAGAATGCTGAGGAAAGTGCTAACAGAACGCGTGACTCTGGTGTCGCGGCCGTGTTTTGAAGACCATTTTGATCAGGCTAGGCAGATCAAAATCTAGCTGATGCTGCAGACGAATACATAGGACAAACTCTAGAGATTGTCGAACTGAACTATGGACGGCATTGCATAGTGGTGTTAGTTTGCGATTGGGTGAAAGCTAACTATAGGGGAAGGAATGCCACAGTGAAGAAAGATGAATGGGGATTTACTATGGCAAATTTCAACTCCCTTATTCCATTTGGGTATGACTCCTTTGCATTTCCAAAGAATTGTGATCAAGCATTTTTCTCAGATGATGAGGATGAGCGTGGCTGGAAAATAGTTCTCCAAACTGAGGTGCGCGGTAGGAGAGTTGACAGTGAAATGGATGATGAAGACAAGGCTGAAATTTTTAGAATGGGAAATGACAATGACTTCGAAGGACTTAGTGCTGCATCTATTATTTGAGACACCAATCCAAACCCTCTTCCTACAGGTAGGGACATTGGAATCAATGACATTCTTTGAGAGGGGGTGGAAGAAGGGTCACCATTATTTGATCGAGAGGTTGGAGAATCTTCTGATGATGAAGAATGAGAGAAGGTGTAGTGATATTCTCACTTGACCTTATGGTTTTGACTGCCTTGCCTGGTAAAAAAGTTTTGAGTTTTGTAAAGACAAAGAACTGAAGGGAATCGGAATGTTCTTAGCTTGGCTAGAGCACGGTGCACCACAACTACGAGTGGTGTTTTTTTGGAAAAGTAGAGGTCGTTGTAGTTGTCAAGTGTTTGTCACTAGAAATTGAAGTGAATTTTATCTGTGTTTAGTAAGAAGGAATTGTCAATTTTTTTCAGGCTTCCTTGGAATTTTTAACATGGTTGTTGGAAGTTATACTTTGTCTTATAAATTCTATGTTGTGGGCGATAGTAGTCACAAAGAGTTCAAAGTCGATGATATGAATTGTGTTTGAATCTTGTTGCTTGGAGTCATGGAAGATAGATACTAAGTGGTTGACAAAATTTCACTATGCATCTTAGGTCCGAAGACCATGACACTGCATAACAATACTTTGTTGACAACAAGTTTAGTGAATGTAGGGTGTGATTACCTTTCTTTATTTTGTCTACGGATTTGTTTAATCTCTTTAATTTGGCGTTTGCCTCACCGGATCAGATGACAAACTAAAAATTTTGTCCCAGAAAGAGGATGCTCGGAATGTCGTAGGTCAAATTGATTTTGCACATAGTGAAGGCAAATATATTATCTGCGATGGCACTTGCAGTGGCAAAGATGTGGAATCGATGAGGTCCAGTCCTTCAGAAAATATAGGTTGTTTTAATGTTTTCCTATCATAATTGTTAATGTGGATTTTGAAGTCATTGCTGTAAATGTAGATGAACTGTTTCTGGTGCATTCTGGTGCACTCGAGTTCATAATATTCATGGCATGAAGGATTTGGAAATTTGGGATTATGGTCTAGGATTATGTCATGTACGTTCAGGCAGTTCTATTTCTTAGTGTTTTTTGTTTTTTTTTAAATTTGTCACGAGATCTGTCATCAAGGACAAGGTTTTGAAATTCAAGGACAAGGTCTTGAAAATCTTTCCTTGTTTTGGAGCTTTTGGAGATAGACTGAGCTACTCCTGATTGTATGTTTGTATATATACTGTCTTCTAAATTGTTTTTTTGTTTTATTCAAGTTATCGATGAGCTTGTTGCTCAGGACGTTATGGATCAGTTGAAGTAGATAGGACCATTTACTGTGAAGTTAAAGATTTGTGTATGGTTCTTTATATGCACTCATTTTATTATTGCGCCATTGCTCATTTTTGGGATTTCAGCATTGATGGTATGTTACGGCGTTTGTTATATGGTTTTCTTTCATCAAAAATGCATAATTGGAAGGCTTGGATCTTGTGAAGTACGAGTGCGTTGATGCAAACAAAGAGCAGATATTTAATTACAAGTTGGCACCAATTTAATAATAAAATAATTTTTTTTGGGTTGTTCTGTCAAATTTGCCTGTTTATATTTGCCTACTTGGTAGTCATCTTACTTGTGTTCGACTCGAGGGACGGAGACAGTGAAGGAATGATGTTACGTTATAGAAGCAAGCGGAATGAACATGGTGCTTGTGCAGAAGGTGGAAATCAATTGTAGGTGCAACTATTGTTGATAGCTTATTCCGCATGCCCAAGTCCATACCAAAAGTTATGATGGAAGGGGGGTACTAATAACTTCCCTTTGTGAATTTATTGTAGTGTACATCCAATTTCACTTGTTAATAGTGGACATGTAGGAGTGTAAATGAAGGTGAGTTTGTTTGTCGAAAGAGTGATTGTGCTTTGAGATCCTGCGTACCTGTCTTCTACGTGGAATAACATGTTTAGTTGGTTTTGCTGGTTAGTGAGGGTTATGGTCGGTGATGACACTTCAAAATTCTAGGCGTCGAGTATTTTTCATTAAATGTTGTTTTGATGCAAGATGTGTCTATGGAGGTTGATGATGAAATGGTCACCCTGATAAGGATTGGGTGGTTTTTCAAATAGGAAGTCAGTAGTGAATAGTGAACAAAGGCTGTGTCCAGTTACGTCGTGACCTAGTTGTTATTGGTCGTGGAGCCCCAGCTGAAATGTAAAAGGTGAGTATATAGACCGTCATAATGTTTCTGACGTTCCCGCATAATTACCTTTAATATTTTAGTAGGAAATACAGGAAAGAGCAAACTTATGTGTGCTCCCACTTGCCCAAGACGTGAAGAGATCTGTTTTTTTATTTTTATTTTTTCAGAAATGTTTTTAAATCAACTTGAGGTTTTATGTAGCAGTTTGTAATACCATTTGGAAATTTTTTTATGTGGGAAATGAATGGTGCAGTCAGTATGAAATGATAACGTTATACTAATATTCATATCCAGTGAATAGGAAGCTTATTTAGTGGGTGTGCATGCAAAATTACGAGACAATGTGGATTTGATTCAACTACATTGATGAGTAACGTGCATTTGTGACTTAATTTGTTGACATTGACTTTGGAGTGGTATGATATTAAATAAACAGTGACAAGGACCGATGCTAGGTTTCTTTCATATTTAGGTACTTGGAACACAACAACAGAGTGAGGCGTTTCTGTTTGTTATGTAATAAGATGTTGATGAAGAAATCGAACATTTTATGCCTTTACTAATTAGTACTTGCAATCTTGCAGGACAAGGTCATGATTGATCAGAGTGTTGAAGCTTGTTTGATCAGCTAGTATGGTAGAGAGAAAGAGCACCGAGAGACCATTTTCTGTGCAAGTTTGGTGAAGCTGTAGTTTGCAGTTCCTTTGCTTCAAAGTTCAATGTCATGAAGATGTGAATCATCATGAACTTGAAACCATAGTAAATTGATTGAATTGGCTATGTTGAAGCTGGATTAGGGACTTATTGAGTTCAAGGATGTTAGTGCAAGTCTTCTAGAGGTTGGTAGGTATGTTCTCAGCAAAAGCAACCATGTGTTGGTTAGGACTCGTGAATTTTTGTGGCAATCGTGAACACTAGTGGTGGCGGCAACTGTTGCATGTTGCATATGTGAACTGAGAATGTGTTTGCAAATTCATGTGGAGGTAACTTCTGAATCTGTTGAACAAGCTAATATGTGAGCATGCATAACTAGCTCACATGACATTTTCAAAATTGTTTTTTCATTATTGTTAAATATCATGCTAGATTTGATGTGCAACGTAATGGTTGTGCATGTACTTCTTGTCTCTTATTTTTGGAATATAATTCTTGTTGTGAATGGAATAATAGCTAGTCGCAGGTTCATAATTTTATGTACAAATCTGTGAAGGAGTAAAGTGTAGAGGACCGCATCGGCAATATGAAGGGTCTTGAACTGTGGCATAGCACCTCTGAAGAGAAGAATGTACTGAAGTTTTGCACTTGCTCTTTTTTTGTTTGCAGTAGAGAGGAACTTGAAGGAGAAGTGGTCATATTCTTGAAAAATTTAGATCTTTGTATTTGTCAATTGATGCATGTGTTAGTCATGGTGTTATTCTACATTTCTAGTATATGTAAGTGAATTGTCATAAGAAATCGTTTTAGTGTGGTCATGAGTATCTTATATTTACGAGGTTCCAATTTGAAAATTTTGGTATCTTAGATTCTATTCTTGTGTGGAAGTGGTGTTTAATATGTTGTTTAGAATCATATTTAGGTAATACTACTGACAATAATATTGTAAGATGCGGAAGTTTAAACTTGTCGTAGATGGATTTTCTGCCCCAACATTGGGTGCAGTGAACATAGGCACTTCAACTGAGGTGTTTTGGAGTCTATTGTTCATGCTTGATGGATTAAACTGAGATCAAGCTCTTTAAACTAGTGATAGGGTATGTAGGTTCGGAACTATGACATGCAATATACAACAATAGTGTGTATAAGTTGTGGTTTTTTTATGAAATAGTTGAGGAGGTTGTCAAGGAATGAAGCTTTAGGTGTGCAAAATGCAATAAACTGGAGCATAGAAGTAGCAAATATATTGAATGACAAATTTCAAAACCATTGAAATGATTCTTTTAGTTTAAATTATTGCGTATGCAGGGATGGCCAATGTCCATAACGTAGCTCTTCTCTGCTTGCCCTTTGAATAGCAGAGGTTTGTCTGCTTTCAAAATAAAGGTAGGTTGTCTACTAATATTTGTACATTTATAAAGGTTATTCTTTCGTGGAGCGCTTGCAGAAATTGTTGCGTTTCATTTGAGACGGCATTTAGTAATGAACTCCTTTGTAATAGATGTGCATGATTTTGGAGTTTTGTGCAATCTTGATTTGAATTGGATAATCCTAAAGCTTGTGGAGGGCGAAGGAAGATAAGAAGGTGGAAGTTGCAGTGATGATGTACTCAGAGTGTTGACAGATGCTCAAGGAGAAGGGTCGGTGGAGCAAATGTTGTTAAAAAGATTTCGTACAGCAGTTGAACTTTACATATAGCTTCACAGGTATTCTTACAACTACGTGGATGAATGAGAGCATTGGTCAAGGATGCTATTTTGATATGTAGTATACTTTCATCAATCAATAGGGTTTCATGTTTTTCGTCTATTTTTGTTAAGTAATTCACATATTGTTTCATGATCTTCTGAAAGAAGATTTTTTTTTTAATGCAGGTTCAAGCATGCCGGACTTATGCTTGTCAGAAGCAAACAGGCAACAAACAAATGTCTAGCAACAAAGAGCCCATTCTGCACACTTGTAGAACATTTATGCTCAGTGTGGTCATTTATCCTAGTCACAATTTTTTGGCACTGAAATCCAGTTTGTAGTTAATTTTGCATACCCTAAGGATATGTGCAAAATACCTTGAGGTGCATATACAGGAATGACGATGAGGAAATTTAGCAATTCTTCAAAGACAAGTTATCAGCATGAGAAGAGCATAGGAGAATGGCTTCCTGGGGCATTAGAAAGATAGCTTAGAATTTTATAGTGAAAGTAGACATTGAAGCCAGGAGTGTATTTTGTCAATGATATAAAACTTATGCTGAAAATGATGAGGCTGCCTTGTTTAAATATATTTATGACTATTATAAAGAGAACGACCACTGTGAAAACCACTTTCATGATCACTTCCTGTTGGCTTGAAGCTTCTACAGTTACAATAGAGTGTAAATTTGTTTTGACGAATAATAAAATAAATTCACATGAACGTAAATACAAGTTTTATGACAACAAGTATGCCAGGTCAGCAAGTTCAGTAAGTCTATCAACATATATAAAAGTGGAAAAGGAATACTACCCAAATCAACAAAATGAAATTCAAATTTCTAGAGGCAAGAATATAAATCAGTTGAAACTTCCAATTTGTATTTAATGTTGTCTCGATCAACAGAAAGTTGTTAGTTTTCTGTTAGAACAGTCATGACTTTCTGGTAGTGTCACCACTAGCTCTAAGATTGCCTCCACGACAATCGAGTCCAAGGAGCTAAAAATCACACTTTTACCACTGCCAATGGTTGTGTAAACACTCTCCAGAAGTCGGAAGGCACATTCCAGCACTTGTTCCGCGACTCCACTACCTTGAGTTGCATTTGAAAGCAAAATCAAAGAAACTTTAGAGGCAATGAATCCCTAAAACCTAATTCTTTTGTTTTAGAAATCCAAACTTCAAAATCTTTTTGTTTGTTTCCCAAGCAATGAATGCAACACTGGCAGAAGAAATGCAACAAGTGTGATAATAAACCAGAAACACTTGTGGTACACCCTCGAGAATTGCAAAACACAAGTTTGAGACCACGCCGCAAAATTCTTGATCAGTTGTAGGAGAAACACAACAACAATCAACCTATCTCGTACTAACAATCATTCGAAATCTTCACAATCGTCACATCGCCCAAACATTCACGCATGACCTCGACACAACCGCACTAACAACACAAAAACAGACGAAGCCAAGGCTCCTACGTACCGAGAACCAAAACTCCAAAAGAACTCCGGGAGAATGCTAATGTTTCCAATGTCGGGAGCGTAAGCGTCTCTTGTGGGTCCCATAATAAAAAATTAAAAAAAAAACAAGACGTGTGGGCCCTAGGGAATCGCCTACAAAATCATATATTGTTTAATCCCTACAATATATGCAAAAATTGCATTTTTTTTGGCAACATAGTGATGTGGGGTAGCTCACTACAAATGGAATTTTTCTTTTTTTTCACTGAAATTTTCACTCAACATGTGCCCAAGGAGTAGCTACAAGGCCCAACAATTTTCATAATTAATGACGACATGGTTAGAAAGTTATTGCATGATATGTGATTTTTAGTGAATTGTGGGCAGCCTGGGCAGCTCAAAAAACTTCTTTAAAATCACTTTTTAAGAAAATAAAAAATTGAAATTGGTTCTTTAGATTTATATATATGTGGGAAGCTTTAAATCATTCCATTTTTATTATTGAGATAAAAGTTATGAAGAATTTTAGTTTGCAAGTAGTTATGATTAGGTTGAATTATAGTATCATACCTACCTTTTAGTTGTAGTATCTTCAATTCGTTGTATTAAAATTTGTCCTTGTTTGAAGGATAGGTCCTTCCAATCATCATTGTGTAATTTGAATATTACTTTAAATTGGTAAGTTTGAAATGATGATATAGTCAATTATGTTGTAAATATCAAATAGTACTTTGCAATGTCTGGGACATGGAGTGATTATTCTATACTTAATGTTTTTTTCTTCTCCACCCACTTTGATTCAAATTGTTGGACTTGTCTAGGGTTTTGAGAACTTGGAGGATCTACAAATGCTTTACATCCAACAAAGTCTAAGAAAATGTGTTCCTTTTTTAATGGATAACAATTCTTCAATTTAATAATTCATTAGTATGAAAAGAATATTTTTCTTTCAATTTGGAAAGATGGCCAAGTAATCTCTTTTTACAAGAGGAGCCATTTGGATTTATGATGAGCAATGTGAACTCAAAAAAAAATGGTTAAATAAAAGAATTGCAAAATTAATGTATACAACAATATTATAGCTAATTATTGCAACTAATCAAGTGTATTTGAAAAAAGATTTTCGAGCTCATCAACCAAAGAATCCAACAATGTCTACAGTAGAGATTATAGGACAAATTGTAAAGTACAAGTTACATGAGATTCTTACAAGGGCATTGAATTGATATATGAATCAATTGCACTATTTAATGGCAATAGTTGACATTTATAATATCTCCATTTGCTTGTAACCCTAAACACACTCACCTACAAACAATTACTTTTTTGAAAAACACAAAAAATGCTTTTTAAGTGTCTAAACTCCAAATCCTTCAAATATACAAAGTCCATTCTAAATCCACAAAATATCATTGTTTTTCTTAAACCAAACTTAAATCCTTGAAATTCACTATATCATAAACCAATACAGGAAATCATGTCGATAGATTTGATGGAACTAACTTCCATATATGAAAAGTTAGGATGGAGATGTATCTTTCTGACAAAGATCTATGGAAGCTTGTTGATGGTTCTGAAGTGAGGCCATCAAGTGATCCATCAGATTGGTTTAGGGTTGAGGTAGAGGTGTCATGTAGATGGAGAATTTTGATGACAATGCATGGTGCCTTCATCTTTTTTCTCATTCGATCAGTCTCGCAAGCATATCGTAAAATATTGTAATTGCTAGGGGTGCCCTATAAGTCGAACATTATACATAGAGTTTAGGGTGCTTCAAAGAAAGTCTCCAAAGCGCTTTCATTGGTCCATTGGAATAGCCCATCATAGCAACTTTGCAATAGAGTTGTACAGTTGGGTACCATAAACTTACGAACAAATTCCTTCAATGAAAAAACTTTCACTGCTACCAACTTTGACGCCCTCCCAAGGGCTGAAAAATTGGGGTTTTTTTCATGAATTTTTTTTTCTACAAAATCATCTCTATGTTAATAACATATATATCAAATTTCAAAGGTAAAAGATTTACCCAAAAAAAGATATTTGAAGTCTACCAATATGTGTAGTTGTGAGAACACTATAAGAAATCGAAGTTTTTTTTGACGTTTAAGAATACGGGGCTAGAAGTTGAAGTTGACATGGAAGTAATCCATGTAGATGTCTCCTAAAATCCGTCATAACTGACAAGCAAAAAACGTTCTAAAATTTCAAAAAACGCGTCCAATTTTAGCTTGTTTTTTTCTAACGTCACATATAACATGGTCTTTCAAGCTTCCAAGAATGCAACATGTGGCAGACAGCTCCACTACCAAAGAAAGGGGTCAATTAAGTGAGATTTTTAGTCTAGAATTGCATGCTAGAAGTCCACGTCTTTTCAGTATTTGTTCTTGAAATTGTTGTGTCTAGGACCTACCTTAATGTACTATACAGAATCTCTCACAATTGTCCTTTGAAAACATTATAGCGCGGCTGAAAAATTCAGCTGCCCAAAAGTGAATGACTTCGTGGAAGCTGTTTTCCACATCTTCCACGCTGGTGCCAGTTGTCAAAATGGGAATGAATGTGGAGATTCACCATGATACCTATTGCTGTTTGCATTGGATTGGTTCATTTTCCACTCATCTAGTCTTGCCATCTGTTAACTCAGGGATCATCTGGAAATGAAAAAATGTGAAATGAATATTGGTTTAGATGCTTACAATTATACTGTTTATTTCCTTTTTAAATTTGCATAGGATCAATCTTCTTTTCTTGCACTATTATTGGCCAATATCATGTCCAATGACAATGCATAGCAAAGAAAACTTTATTGCACAAAAAACTTGAACAACACGTAATAATTTTGAAAGATCATGAGTGCTAGTATTTTTGTTGGCTCTCGTTGCTTGCACTAAATATGTAGGATGTTTAAAACTTCTTGCAATTTCTTGTGGTGCAGACAAAGAACTTGTACATCCATGTCTCTATTGTAAAGACAACGACAATAAGTAAGTTCTAGCTCTTTCTTTCTTCCTTTCTACAGGCTATGTATCTGCGAATCGATTACCACTGACGACACTTGTATGGCAACGGAAGAATAATACTAGACCTCCCAACACTAACATACTCTAAACAAATTCCACACATACTCTGTCCCCTATAGGCACTTATCATTGAGAAAACTGGCATGTGCCTACTTCGAATGCAACTTGGTCTGAAAATGCAAACAACTATAGAATTCATCCAAAATCACTGTAGTAGGCTTTCAGAGCATTCACTGTATCTATCCTTTACGGTTGTCTTTGACTTGATCTTTCCAACCTGTTGAGAACAAACACACTTCACTACCTCCATTGTCTGTGCATGAAATGACCTCGACATTGCACCACCTTTTTCAATCTAATACCTGAAAAACCTATCAAAATGCCCTTCTTGATCTCATCTCTTTTTCCTTGTATCACTGCACTTTAGATGCATTCATCATGTGCAAACCAAGTCCCTAGTCATCAGTAGTTGAGAAGTTTGGAAAAAAAACGTCTGGCATTACAGAAATTCATTTATTAGCATTGCATACTTCTACACTATAGTGATTAGTTCTATGGCCTCCTCATGTACACTGAATTACTTCAAATACCTACAGTTTAACAAGTATGACCAGTCCTAAAGAAAAATTATGAACAAAATATGCAATTCAAGGTACACAAGACGGAACACTTCTATCAAGCACCATTGAAAAGAGAATTTGTGCCTCCAATGCTCTATTACACACAATAATGGAAGCTTTGATATTCATACCCTAGAATTGCTTATTATTTTTTCTATTGATATGTGAAGGGACTAAAGCAATACTAGTTGAAAACTAACCTTCCTCTACGCGCTTGGTTGAACTTCTTCAAATGTCTGCGTCGTCGCAAAAATGAATTTTCTACTGCCCTTCTTACCAATGATGATATACTCAAATCCAACATCGACTTGTTTACAGCTTCTATCCTCGCACTTCGACAACAAACATGCCCTCCGTGTAGTGCTCTTACGTGGTTTCTCGCTGTTTAATGGACCTGAACGCCCTTGCCTTCTTGACTCTATACAAAGATAGCAAGAAGGAAAAAGACTTTATAAAAAAACGAGCGTGCTCAGAAGAATGCAGACGCCATTTGTAATTGCATAAAAGGTCAACATTGATAACAAAGTGCAAATGGATATGTCTCCTTCATTTATCCTGTAGTAAGTCTAAGAATATCATGCAGCTTAATTAAGCACAACTAGCATGGCTTAATCAATGAATTTACTAATTCTAGACATGCATTAAATGCTGAGATGGTAGTGGGCTCTTCTCGATGACTGCATGTACAGTAGGATACCAATGAAAATGGCCTCTTCGCATTCCCAGGGAAAGAACCCTTGCCAACTTTGACACCCTTCCAAAGGTTGAAAAATTGGTTTTTTACCATGACATTTAAAAAAAAATCATCTCTATCTTAATCCTTTAAGGATGAGCAGGTGACTGTGGAAATCATCAATTTTGTGACTTCCAATGCATACTTTTGGAAAGGGAAGATCTTCTAAAGTACTTTGACCTCCATGTACTGATTTTTACAACCCAAAGTGATCTTCCAGCAACATGACAGGAATTTCAGCAAACTTGTACTAGTATGCCATCTTAAAAACACCCCTTCTTCTTGTAGTGCTCAGCTCCACATAATCACGCATTCGGCGGACAGTGCCACATCGGGTTTCTTTTCATCCTTTTTTTTTGTTCACGTGGCATGCCTAGTTAGCACACTTTTATGACATTTGATAAATTTAATGTTGTTTTTGAGATGTCAAATTAGACGTTTTTTGAGACATCAAATTAGATGTTTTTTGAGACGTCAACTAGTACATACTGCATATCCTACCTACAAAGCAGATCAAAAAATTTTAATTATTAAAAATTAATTAAAAATAAAACATAAAATATAAAAACAATATTGATGAATTCCACAAGAATTAAAAAAACTTACCATCTACCATCAAGAGAATTTTTGATGGCAAAATAAAAGAATTACCTCTATAAAAGATAATTAGAATGGGAGAAAAAGAGCTCATATATATATATATATATATATCCAATTTCAACCCATGCTGAGACAATAGATATGAAATAACTAGTTTTTGCAACTTGATCATTGTTTATGTTGACATTGTTTTTGACGTCTATACATTGTTTTAGACATCTCAATGTTGTTTCTAACATGTGAATGTTATTTTTGACATTTCATATTAAGCACAATTCATGCTTCACATTTCCCATATGGATTGTTTCCCTTCCTACCAGACCATTTGTATAAAGACCATGTCTTTTCATCCATGGTGCACATCCATCCATTGTAATTGACATTGAAAGAGTATGCCACGAGGTTGCCTCTTCCCTAAATTTTTTACATATGGACAAACATGGAAGCCTATGTTTTTTTTGGATGTCACAAAAAACATGAACTTGTTTTTTTGAACATTATTAAAAACATAAATGTCAATGGTGATATCTACTTACTCTCCAATTAATTTTGTAACGTTTTATGCAACGTCATATCAAGTTCACACTTTTGCGGCTGTTGATTGTCCAATGCAGTGATGTTTTTGGAAAACATAACATGTTTTCAAAAAACAGGACATGTTATTTGGCAAAGGCACCTAAAAAGAATTTCACTGTTGCCAACTTTGACACCCTCCCAAGGATTGAAATTTTTTCTTTTTCCATGAATTTTTTGTCATGAGATCATCTCTATGTTGATAATATGTGTGCCAAATTTCAGAATCAAAAGATTCACACAAAAAAAATATTTGAAATCTACCAACATGTGACATTGTAAGAGACAATTTCACTACCGCCAACTTTGACACCCTTTCAAAGGCTGAAAAATTGTTTTATCACCATGAAATATTTTGGACAAGATCATTTCCCTTTTGGTAACATATGTGACAAATTTCAAGTTCAAAAGATTTTCCCAACAAAAGATATTGGAAATCTATCATCATGTGTAGTTGTTTTGGTACAAATGTTATTAACATAGAGATGGTCTTGTAAAAAAAATTTCATGATAAAAAACCAATTTTCCAGCCCTTGGGAGGGTGTTGAAGTTGACAGCAATTTTCACTACGACTGCAAAAATTTGTAAGTTTATGGTACCCAACTGTACATTTGCAAGGTAGTCAGATTTCAATTACAAGCTAGTCTTCATCCTTGAAGTCGACTCTGGTAAAGAATTTTCTTTTATTCCTCAAAAATGGAATCCATGCAAGGGAAAACCATACATTGCAACCTTAAAAAGAATGAAAAATAAAAAAATTGCCCTTGTGCATGCATTCATCCTCCTCCTGATTGCACTTTAGGGACAAACGATTGCAAATCTTCTATTCTGGCATCAAAGAACTCTCCATCATCCGTCGGACACTTTTTATCTTGTAGAGTCTTTCTAGGGTCAAGGAACTACTACTAAGAATGTGACCTTGGACAAGTCCAAGATTGATTGTGGCTTTCTAAAATACAAAACAATCCACGGGAACCACAATCCTTCTCGACATTATCAAAAAATGAACAAGGGAGGTGGTTATAATCACAACCTTCTCATTTCATTAGGGATAGAGGAATTTGAGAATTTGCTAACAATGTATTTTTTGGGAGCTCATCTCGATTCTCGAGGGATATGATGGTCAGGGTCTTCTAACCTTGTGAACAAAGGGTGATCGTCATGGTAGGTAATCTTTACGATAGATACATGTTCTAATTTGTGCCTTTGATGCATCTTGAGTGATCAGACTCAAATGGAGATATGACTTGTAAAATTGGGGGCATCAAGAAGTAATTTGATGCAACCTTTTCCATTTCCTGTAAGCCTAACTTGCGAAGCGACAACCACAATTTTTTTTACAACATTCCAAGCATGTACTGCAACAGCAAACCATACTTGAAATCCTTTGTCTTGTTCACATGATAAAACCAAAAATCAAAATTGTTACGTACAAGAAATGAGTCATGAAAGTGTAATGAGTCAACATAGCAAGCAAAGCAAATTTCTAAATACCACGTCGCCCACGCACACACCCCGCTTGACCCCTACACACCTCACCGCTACCCGGGAGTTCGGACCAAGGAAAATAAAGATCAACCATCGCCGGTCCAGCAGCCTAGATTTCCAAAATAAGGTCTTCAAATTGCACTCGCCGACATCTCAAATCACAAAAGTCCAAACGGGCGAACAATATTTTCAACCAACCTCCAAAAACAAAACATCACCACAAGGATTCCCCAGCTAGAAAAACAAGAGGAATAGAGATGGTCGTAGAGGCACTCATGCACCATCGAAGTCGCGCCCATACTGAGCCACGTGCTCATGCCGACCATACCCAAGATGAAACTGAGCTCGGACTAGCGGCTCGCTTTGTGCAGCAAAAATCCACGATCCGCTACGACACAATATTCCAGAAAGCCCGACACATTAGAAAATGATAGTGTCAGTGCCCCTTGAAGCAATTCGGGCGGCTGCTCCACTCTCCTGTAGCCAAGTCCAGGAGCCAAAAATGCCCACAATGACTGTTGTGCCCATTGGGGCCCACGATGCCCGAGATAGAAGAGTACCAAGAAAACAAAAACACCATTACAAAGCCCTCACATGCCCTCAGCGTCCACCTTGAGTCACAAAACTCCTCCAAAAGGGCTTCAAAAGGAGAGCACGAGTAGGACATCTCTTTGACCAACTCCCCTATGTCGGCTTCCATGCGGTACTTGGTGATATAAGGACCCTCCAGCTCAAACTTGCAGTCATTCAAATAGGTCATCAATGGATTTAGACAGCAAGAACGACCCTAGCCAGGACTCTCAAGTCATCCTTTGGCAAAGTCATACACACTTCGAGTCAAGAAGGAGCTTTCGAAACTACAGCAATTGTCAGGATACTGCCATTGGTGAGCAAAATCCCAAATGATGCCATCCGACGGCATTGCCGCGGTCCATTGCTTTAGGAAAAGTTGCATGTTGCTTTTAGCTTGGAATGCACTTGCACATACTCCACGTTTCCGACTTCCATGAACGACAAAATTGTAGCCATGACCTGCAAATCCAAGATTTCAGATGCAAGCAAGTAAAGACCATTGCTTTAGGAAAAGTTTAACTCACTCTAAAGTTGGGACAGCGTGTTTGAAGCAATATCCTTACCTCTTCTTTGAGACTTAATTCATTAGCTAACCTAATATTTGATAAAATGGAGGGTAGGTGACCTCTCAAAATATTCTTTAGCATTTGAAGGCATAATGAGTCCAAAAGCATGAGGTCAAATTTAGTTTGAAAATCACTTAATGAATGAGTCCAAAGTATCAATTTCCATTAAAATGAGAGACATACAAACAATACATGCATTCTTAGAAATGATGTTTTGTTCCATAATTGAGAATAACACATATTTCACAAAACAAAGTACATGTTAAATGTAATAGTAAATACATTAATATGGTGTATCAATTGCACTTGCGATTTAAATATCGAAAATGCACCATCCAGACACATAACTACACTTTATTAAAAGCACAATATATTGTGCCTCAAACCACGCAAAATCATACTAAAAACATATAATTGAAAAACACCACACTATTGTATAAAGCTAACAATGTAGATGGTTCCTCTCCCACTACCACTGTGCTTAAGATGAAACAAATGAAGCCAGACTTTGGTGGATGACTCCAATTTGAGCAGTCGAAATCTTGATCATGCACTCAACAATATCTTTTTGAATTCTAGATTTCCATGCAGTCATGAGAGCATTTGTGTGCTCCCAAAGTGGTGGTTCGGTTTCATCAACCCTCCAACGCAGACCTCTTTTGCTGTCCCATCCAATGTAGAAATTTTGAACATCTACATCTCTTGATGTAGGACGGAAGTATTGAATGAGCACGCAATTTGGCTTCTTAGGGTTACAATGTGGATTAGATAACGCCCTTGCAATCCAAACTGGATAGCTATCACCATTTGCGGGTCGAATTGCCACAAAATAGCCTTCAAAGAGATCTCGGCACACCCTGAAAGATGGTTGTGGGCGACCACTCAATGGCCCAACATATGCGTCATCCTCCCCAAACTCTTCACAATCTTCACCGTCATCATCCAATTGATCCACTCGAGCTGCTTGAACGCGAGTAGTCGGCCAGAAACCATCCTTCAAAACATTCGAGGTAGATAGCAGTTCCTGTAATGTAGCCTTTACACCGCGCCAATAAAGCACTACATCCTCATAGTGTCTTAAGCATTCTTCAGTGCGGTCTTGGTTACATAAATTCTCCCAATAATTGATAAAACCGGACAAGCCCTTCAATATGTCCTCAAGTCCTTTCATTGGACTTGGCATAATTGCATTTGGCACTCCACGCGGCCACAGACTTTGCCCCTCCGAGTCTTCTTTCCACAATTTTGTTGCTTGATCATTCGGTAACCAATCCACGTCAGTGCACTTGAGCTTGTACTTTATTATTGGACACCCACTTGAATCAAGATAGAACTTGACTTGTTGTGGTTTAGTATGTCCAATCATGATTTCATCGCCATCCAAGAACATGCCAGCAATAAAACCCTTGAAATCAGGGATGAAATCTTCTATGAGATGAGGAATAGTGGGAACGGTTTCCACATCCATGAATGACTTCATCAGCAAAGGAATTGTGAGGAAGTTCTCATTTTTGAGCAACATACTCCATCTACCAAATAGAGCATCAATGTCATCATGGGTATGACCCACAACCATAAAGTTCACATAGACTTCATGAAAGATCTTGTTAGCAACAAGAAGGGACCAAAAACAGTAAACAAATTGGTTCTTGTTGTCCCCGGTGGCATTATCCATTTGCACATTCAAAATAGGCAGCAAATTTGTAGCTAGACATAAAGGCTCCGGCTGAGGGGGAAGCGACGCCGTGCACATAGCCTTGCCGTACAAGATTGCATTTGACAAAACTGTTGAGCTAGAGCCTGAAAACAACAGTCGAGAAGAGGACTTCAGTGCTAGCTCCAAATCTTGTAACAACTTCGCAAAAGAGCCAATGGTGTAGTTTAAATCGTGTGAAAACATGTCCAAGCCGTAATGCGCATATCCAACATCCCCATGACTATGCGCAATCATACCAGTGACTGAAACAGCAACTTCATGAGGCCATCGAGTTCTTTCGTCTTGTGAGAGAAGACGGGACAAGCCGTTTTTGC
Source organism: Antitrichia curtipendula (assembly GCA_951230915.1). Lineage (NCBI taxonomy): Eukaryota > Viridiplantae > Streptophyta > Bryopsida > Hypnales > Leucodontaceae > Antitrichia > Antitrichia curtipendula. The sequence goes on along the minus strand of CATNWC010000230.1, from coordinate 3,337,340 downwards.
ATGGTCCATCTTGTCATGCATGATAGTCAAATACTCATGCGGAAAAGTGTGTGAGTGATAACGGTTGGCATAATAGAGCTCCCTGTGCGCCCTAACTATAGCCAAATGCTTTTCCAACCTCCTTGTCCATTTCAAAGCGCTTTGAGATCCAGCTATAGATCTCTTCCGGAGCTCTTGTAGTTTGTTGCAAACTGAGCATCAGGCAAAATTATCTCCAGGTCTTTTGACTTCATACTCAAAAAACTTAGTGCACCGAATCTTGCTCAAGCTTGAAGTCGAAACTTCGGGCAAACCAAAGGCTGCATTTGCATTGTTGATTTCCTTCATTTGACCTTTCCATTGAAAGGTGGGAGGAAGACACATGGAAACGACCTTGTCCCTAGACTTCAAAGTCCGCGTACGATGTGGCATGTGATTTGCCTCCTTTTCAAGAATGCATTTCAATTTTGCCGCCGCCTGTTGAGTGTGCTTCCTTTACTTAGCCAACCCCGTATTACCATGAGGCCGTGCTTCTTGATCGTCCTTCCAATACGATAGATAGCGATAGAACGTAGACTCTGGGACTCCAGATATATGCATCCATGCACGCATACAAACAGAGACGTTCTCAATCGTGACCATCTTTCTCCTGCGTACGTCAGTGTGAACTAATCTGTGAACATCAATCTTCATATGGGCCCTGAACTTAAACGTCAAATCTTTGTACATGTGTTCACGGAAGGCTCGGATTTTCTCTCTTGGAAATGGCTGAACGTAGTTCCTACTGCAGCAAACCTTGCTTGACACTATGTTTATCGAGTCTTGAGTGAGCGGTTCTTTTGCTTTGAGGGATGTCAAGCGAGGTGGATTCCTAATAAGGCTTGTATAAGGACAGGCCGATGTCAATGGCGGGGGGTTTAGAAGTCTCTGCTAAAGAGAGTTAAATCTATCTTGGGCCTCATGATCTTTCAAATTTGCTCCAGAACAATGGACTCTCTCAATCGGCTAAGAAACCAGAAAGTAAATATGCTCCAGAGGAATGTCTGCCTCCAAATGTGTCTTTGTAATGTGAACTGCAACATGAGTATCACCGAGTGGGCCGCTGGCACCAAGGACGAGGTCAGAATTTACACTATGACAAGTCCCTTCGCCAACAAGGTCACCAACATTGTTGTATAGAGTGACTACCCTTGTGCTCCACAATCGCTGTAGTATCCCTTCGCATTCAGGGATTTCGACATTCATCTTTTCAAGTTCTGGAAACTCTTTGTCTGAAGAGTCCATTACATCGTCAAAAGCCTCAGAGATCTCTGTGACGTCCATCTGTGAATCAATGATGGAAACATTGAATCAATCCATGAATCCTTAAGAATCAGCTAGAATCGAGCTAAAAGTTGTAAAAAGAACTATTAGATTTTAGTTGTCAAATATTAAGGTTTTATTAAGTTAATATTAAAAGTCCAAAAATAAATTACTTAAATAATATGAAATACTAATGAACATTATGACTATGATAGGGTAGTTTATCATACCCAATAATCAGCTCGAATCGAGTTGATATACTGACTGTGAATATTAATAATTATTCATTAACCTAGTAAGGACACCGCAAACAATACGTGCGCAGTTAATTCACCAATTGAAGGAGGAACTGAATCAACTTATTTTCGGACTTTTCTTCAATAGAGGAAGACAACTCCAGTGAGTCTTCTTTCATCGATTATATTTAGATTCCTTATTTCAATGATTCTCACGGTTATACAATGCATGATTTTCAGGTTTATCCACTCTTCCTTCTAAGATTTCAATTTCTACATATCAAAATGGTTCTAGATACCAAACCCAATATATTAAAATCAGCTTGATTCGAGCTGAGGAATCAGATTAATTTTTCCAAATAAAAAAGTATCATCCTCATGGGAAAAGTATGAACGCCCAATGTCCTCAAATATATAGTTGAATATGATTATAATACATTCCCTCTTCTTCATCCAGATTGTGATTGAGCTTGGTCAGATAAGAATGTTGAATCAGCTCGAATCTAGCTGACAATCATAAAAAGTGAAACAATTATTAAGCATGACAAATATATCATTAGATAGATATTTCAACAATAATGCTAGTCCGGCATAATATATAATGCTTACTTAACAACTGATAGAGATAGTATTTTAGCTCGATTCGAGCTTAATCAGAATACCATGTAAGCTTAAATCAGTGTGATTCGAGCAGAATTGCTCCGTAATTCACGGAGACCCGTAAGATAATAAATATCACAAATGGATTGCAAAATGTTCGTTTCTGTAATTTGCGGCATCCAATTTGGAGGCATAGTCGCTCGCAATGGAAGTCTGAAGTACCAAACAACCGTTCAAGCAATTCACGCACACGACCAAACTCATGGTCGTCAAACATTACAATTTCAAATCTAAATTGTTTGTGGTAATCTTCATTATTGACAACTAGTTCATTAAGATTATCTTGTGACAAAGTTGATGCATTCACAGACAAAATCGTACTAAACTGATCTACATTGACGTAATGCATCATGAAACAAGAACAAAAAACGCTCAAACTGTAAATGTATGCTCACCGCAACCTTGCTGCAACTATGTGTCTACTATAATGACCGATCAATAAACAAAATCTTCCGCCGAAATGCTTTGAAGACTCCGCAGAAGAACTTGAAAACTCAATGAAATGCTCACAAAACAGAAACAGAAGCGCAAAAGAGACGGCTGATAGAGTCAGCTGAAATTCTCACAAAACAAAAACGGGAGCGCAAAGGAGACGGCTGATAGAGTCGGCTGAGCAAGATGTGGGAGAATTTCGGGATTCAAAGTCAGGCAGTACGTCAAGCGCATTTGCAGGTATCTCCGAGCGAGAAGGGAATGACGCCAACAGAATGTTTGAACAGGTCCCCTGACAAAATGTATCCTAATAATAAAATGAACCTCTGAAGTCAAAAACACTTTACAGCTCCCATGTCAATGAATGGCATCTTCTTTCCTTGATTATAAAAGCTCTTTCTAAATTAACAATTAACTATAGCTGCATAGAGTGTAGGCTAACACTTTAGAGGTGCAAGGTTCAGGAACAACATTTCTATTCCAAGATTATAAATGCTATTGCCAAATTAACAGATAACTATAGCTTCATAGATTTCGTCTTCGTTTTTCCAATAAAAGGGAATTCCGCATTCCTAGAGAAATACTATAAACAATAATGGAGATTTAACCATATTCATATATGGATTATTATTTTATAAAATGGCAATAAAAAATCCACCACTTGTTATGTAATTTATAAACCGATAATCCTTTCATCCATCAAATTAAAATAAAGTCATTCACATAAATCCTCCAACCTAAACCCTAAACCCTAACTTCTTGGTGTTTTGTTCCTTTAAAATAAAATAAAATCATTCAACAAAATCCTCCAACCTAAATCCTAAACCCTACACCCTAACTTCTTGGTGTTTAGGTCATTTGAAAAGACTTGTTCATGTAATTCATTTAGTAAGAGCATTTGAAACTGAAATGTCATAATTATCAAATGCACAATACAGAAGAAAATAATAGGTTGATGTTGTAAATTATTGAAAGATTATGAATTATTGGAAAAATGAGGCTCATGCTATTTTATTGCGTTTAAAAATATAAATGTACCTTCTGTGTATTCAGAACTTGAAGTTATATAACTTAATCTCTCGTTCCATAAGAATCAATAAAAAGATCCACTATCAAAATCAGTGGATAATACTAAAAATTTGTTATTTTTACAACATGCATTGAAGTAGATGGATTCATTATCAAGTAAATAAGCAATTGCAGGCATGACATGTAGTAGTGCGAGGCAAACCAAAATATTGTTAGAGGTGCAAAGCTAGAGATGATGGGAACTGCTAAAAAATTTGGTGATTTTATCATTTCCATTCAAATTACTATGAATTTTGTAAAGCAAAATGGACTTGTAACCCAATGCTAATGTCTACAATCTTTTAATTTCTATTGTTTAAGCACTACTTGCCCCTCATTACTAGTTGGGTATGGGTCATTTTTTAAGAATTTGTAACTCCACCTTACGTGGCTCTAATATTGTTACTCGTCATTATTCTTACTCGATAAAATACCCTAAAAAGACATTTACAGTACAACAACTTTATCAAAGTGTCACACCATGCCCCTATATTATTTATGTTCACACCTCCTCAAACCTAGCAGCCATTGAAATATGCCTTGCAAAGTCCATCATTCAAAAACAAAATGAAGCATGTTTAATTTAATGAATAATAACTTACAACCACATTAAAGAATGTTTAGGATAATCATATTCACTTTTTAAGAGCGAAAGAGAGTCGGTGAGTGAGTGCATCCAAAGGAATCATATTTTCAAATCATTAAAAAGTACTTTGAACCACATTAAAATTACATATTGTCTGTCAACCGATTGTCAACCGATTGTCAACATTCAAAAACTTCTGTATCAACATGTTCGTAAGTAAATTCAAAAGAAATGAGTCTGCGGGCATTTAGCTTTCTATTCATCCGCCCATATTTAAAAATGTAATTAAATTTTGTACATGAAAGCTTGAAATTTTATTAATATGGAAGTTAAAAAAAATCGTAGGCCATATATCTAACAAGAACTTTCTACTCTAACCGCTTCAAAATTCAACTTCACGTGAATCCGTGAAATAATGTCACTGAAAAGTCTAAAATTAGGTTTAAAAAAATTGCAAAACATTAAAGGTCTTAAATATTACAAGAACTTCCTAACTCTTAGGCTGTATAATATCTCATCTTCACGTGAATCCAAAATAATGGGGAATGAATTAGGCATTGTCATTGAACACATAAATTTGAAAATCTCATGGAATCTTGTAAAAGAAGGTCATACAATCATTATACTTTTATGTTGCAATTAATCATAAGCCTTAGATTATACAAGAATTTCCAATTCATGGCCATTTCAAAACTCATCTTCAAATCAACGAAGAAAAATGGTGAATAAATACGCCCTTGTACATAACAGCCGAAATTTGAAAATCTTGTGGATTTCTGTAAGTCAAATTCATATATTATATTTGAAAAGTTGCAATATATCATAATCCTTAGATTACCCAAGAATTTCCAACTCTTAGCCATTTCAAAACTCATCTTCACGTAAACGAAATAAAACAGGAAAAACAAAAACTTTTCGACAAAACGACCAAACTGAAAAAACAAATGCATTATTGTGAGTGAAAGCCATTGAAGTACAACGCATGCTATTTTTCATATCTTTTTAAATTCACGTAAAAGTGAACAACTAAAAGTTATGATTTGATTTTTGTTTTTGTTTTTTGAAAGAAGGAAGAGATTATAACTTGTACACGTTCTACTTTACACTAATTTCCCATGAAATTCATGGCTTATGATTTCCGTGGCCATTAAAGTACAAGGCTCGATTCTTTTCTGGGTTTTTTTGTTCACTCAAAAGTGAACAAAAAAAAGTAATGATTTGAATATTTTTTTGGATTCTTGGAGGAAAGAGAAATTACAACTTGTACGCGTTCTATTTTACATAGATTTCTTGTGAGTGGATTTCCAAAAAACTATCAGTGGAAGAACCCTCCCATTTTGTTGAATACCAAAATTTGCTCATATTAGTCCAACGCCATTTTTGTCAATATCCAGAAAAAATTTATTTCTTAGCATGATGAGCAAAACTCTTCCATCTCAATTCCAACCTAATGATAATTTGTGTTATTCATTTGAATTCTTTTAATTCTCTCTTCCTTGTCATTATAAAAAATTGGCAACTCTTTACTTTTGGATCATATACCAATGTACATTGAAATATAATGATCACCAACAACCTTTCCCATTTTTTTGGCTTTGAGTAGCAATTTACTTCCATATTACTTCTAAACCATAAACACTAAACCCTGAAAGCAAATTTAAAGGTTAGAGTTCAAGATTAGAGTCAATATTTCTAATTCGTAATTAAATTTTATAATCACACTCAAAAAAGAATTGGCCATTCTATTCTTTTTTGCATACTAGGACTAGTTAAATAATCACTTTTAGATGTTTTCTTTACTGAAATTTATAATGAAGTCAACAATTCAATTTGTTCATAAAGGTATTCTTTTCTAGAGCACTATTTGTCAATATTGTTACTTAGTATTTAGGATGTACATAAAAATTTAGTTTTCTAAAATTATTTAGTTAATGAATGTAACAAAAAGAAGTAGGTCTTAGTTAAATGTGTTCCATTAATATGAAAATAAAATTACATGAATTTATTCTAGTATCTTATCTAAATATACAGTAAAAATATTTTTAGGATAATAAAATTTTAAAATCAAAATCCATCCTACCCATAATAATGCTCACTGTAAATCTTTGAAGTTAAACATTGTAATGACACAACAAACATTAGCCCTACTACTTGCACCTTTAAAAAGCGTACTTATTGTATTTTGATAATAAAATATATTTAGTGTTAAAGCCTATTATAGACAAAGCCTATTATAGATAGTAGACCTTCAAAAATGATTACAAGATTTGTATTTAATAAAAATAGAATTTTACTTCCTATTGAATATTTTTTTATGCTTCTCAGTTTATGTAAGATTGAAATGAAAACATTTCAATATAGATCAAAAGAGAGGTAACTACTATTGAGAGACTTAATATCATTCTATGGAATCTTTTTGCTTGGACTCGATTTTTGCTTGTCCATGAAAATGAATTTTGAATTATTGAACCCTCACTATGTTTTTTAATGAATAAAATTTTCTTAGCAAAGGCTTTTAAAGCTACTTATTGATGTTTTATTTAATGTAGTACTTTACACGTGAATTTGAGATGTCTTCAAAGGAAAGTTTGCAATTTAAAAAAATCTTGAACATAAACATTTTGATTTTATAAGATTTTTTTTAATCCTCCAAGGGCAAATGAGTAATTGTACAAATGATCCTTTCGAAATTGTGTGAGAAAAAATAACAAGAAAATTAAATTGAAATACTTATGAGACAGAAGAATAGAACCCTAAACCTCCATTTAAAAATAGAATTGTAAGAATAAATAGTTGCACTAGGAAGATGGAATCATTGATTTGACCAATTATGTTAATGGTGTTCTATAAATTTAGTGTTAGTTAAATCTATAAGGACGGTTTGATCTCCGCGGAAATCATCCTTTTTGACACAATATACATCATCTACTTTAAGAATAATAGAAGCACTCATTTGAGGACAAGCTACTGTAGAAGATCTTGTATGAAATTCCAACGATGAACAATGTTACTTCTGTTATACATTCAAAGATTCTTTGTCATTCATCAGACACTTTGTGTTTGAGGTAGCGTTACAAGATTAACTAATGCTTTAGGGCTTACAAATGCAATTTTTTAATCCAATAAGGTTGCTGTGGATACTAAGTGTCCGATGAATAACAAAGAATCTCTTCTTGTAGGATAGAAATGCAAGTATTCATCCTCCCAATTTTATGTGAAAAGGGAACATCTTCTTTAATAATATAACCTCCAATGAGTTCTTTTCCATTTTTTTTAGCAATTGATTCCCACGATTTTAGAAAATGATGATTTTTGCAGAGACTAGCCCGTCCTTACAAGGTTAAAAAACACCTTTTGCATTTGAATACCCACGGCCACAAGACCCACTTCAAGTGGTCATAGGATCCACGGGTTTAGGTCACCCGCGTGTTTAGGACCTTCTTCTCCAAAATCGCAAGTACGACAACAGTAAACCCTAATTCCTGCGGCCTTGTTTTCCAGGTTCTTCTTGCGCTTCCTCCAATTCTCTTGCGATTGTTGTGCATGTTCAACTCCGTTAGTGTCGTTAGCTTTTTCAAGGAATTTGTCTTCAACATTGAGTGATTCTCTAAGCGGCTTGTGAGATTGTGGCCAAGATTTCTGATTGTGCAGATTTTGCGCATTGTGGGCGGCTTCTGAGGATCGTGCGCGCATTGTGTGCATTGTGGGCGGGTGCATCGTGTGCGGATTCCAGACTCTACGTGGTCATGCTGCTTCCAGTTTCGCCGCTTGGGGTCGCGTGTTGAGGTTGCGGCGTTGCTGAGGCAGAGTTTTGTCTGTCCAAGGACAGTGATCTTGCGCAAGATAAGTCTACTTTCTGCTTTGCCATTGTGGGTTCTTCAAACCTTCCTCAGACATCATCAATTCACCTCCACTCAAACTTTGACTTTCAGACTTTCTTGTTGCTTGTACAATTCCCATTTTGCAATGAGAACCACGTCTTGTGAGCCTCTAGTGAAGGTCTCTGATCATGAGAAAGTGTTGAGACCATCCAAATCTCCACCTGCTTCTGTCTTTGTTGTTTTGATTTTGAGCTGGGGAAATCGAAGACGTTGCTGGTAGCACTTTTGGAAGTTGTGGGGAAGGAAATGGGTTTTTTTGAATTTTTGTAAAATTTGGTGCTTGGGTCCTTGTTTTCCTTTTCAAGGTTTGGGATATTGGTGCGGGGCTCATGTTTTTGGCCAGGGTTTTGGTGAGAAGTTCGGGTTCAGGGTGTGGAGTAGGGGAACGATTGATTGAAATAGTAGGTTTGGATTGTTTCCATTTTGAGCTACTTGCATTTTCCATTGGGGCCAAGCCTCTTCTTCTTGTCACCAACTCCTCTTCACCAACAGAAAGTGTGTTTCCTCGACCTTCTTTTTTTTCTCACAACCCAACCGTCCCTTTCTATCAAACCCTAGGGCCATACACACAGTGTTGAAATCTTGATCATCGTCAAAGTTGTTTGTGGTTGTTTGTTGCTTGTTTCTTGTTGCTTGTGGTGTGTCCTTTGCTGGGTTGAGCTAGAGCTGGAGGATCTATTTTTGCTGCTTGCTTGAGGTCTTAGAGATCAAATGATTGCAATCATAGCGCAATTTTGGCCATCCAGACACCCTCCAGGATCTCTAGTCCTGCTAATTCTCTCATGTATCACTGAACCATGAACCCCTACCTCTGGACAGATAGTCCAATGATTCAAGGATACGGTCGTATAAGAGGGGGAATGGGGGGTGTTCTAGTTTAATATACGACTGTGGTGTGTGGTGTGTGGTCTGTGTGAGTTGTGTGGTTTTTTGTGCATTGATTATTGTATTTTGATTTTGTCAATAGTGACAGTGAATTTTATTTTCTGCTGTTACTAAGTTCTGCATATTGTCAGTGGTTCTTGATTGTAGTGTTCTTTATCACCTTATGTGACTCAAATTTTTGGTTGTAGTTATTGTGTGATTATAATGTGTGTTCTGGTTTGTGTTCTAGTTAATTGTGTGATTCAAGTTCATGGTTCAAGTTCATCTGTTTTACATTTCTCTCTTCTCTGTTTGGTTGCCTGTAAACGTGTTATTGGAAAAAAGCTGACAGTCTTTTTTTTTTTAACGTGTTTTTCGAAGCAAATACAAGAGAGACAAAGGGAGGTGACTAATTGAACTTTAGTATCCAAAGATAAGGACCAACTAGCACACGGTAGAAGAAGATCAAGATCAACCATCCCAGGTATGGAAAATGTAACCTACATAGACATTCCTCTCAAATCATATATTGCTAGACCGTTATCAATTCAGCTCGATATGAGCTGAAAGTAGAAAATAGAAAAATAAAAATTAGCTTGAAGTAAGCTAGAAAAAGAAGTAGAAAACTAAAAAACAGCTTAACGTAGACCAGAATAACAAAAAAAGAAAACGAAAAAGAATTCAATCATTCTCAATTTAGCTCGATTCGAGCTTAATCGAAAATACTAAAGAAGATGCATGAAAAAACAAAGATAGTGAAGTAGAACACAAACAATTCAAAAAATCAATCTAAAAATAGAACACATTAGCTCGAACCGAGCTGAAATGAAAACAAATGAATATACAGATTTAGCTCAATTCAAGCTGAACAAGGCCAGAGCACATGTAGAGCTGAATCCAAAAAGCACAAAATAATAGCATTACAGGAAAAACAAAATGAAAAATAGAATGGAAAACAAAAAAACACAAACACATCAAATGTATGTGCACGATTCAAAGTTATTAGAAATGAAATTCAGCTCAAGTCACCCAAATTCAGCTTGAGTCGAGCTGAATTCCACTATCTCTCAAATCAATCTGATTAGATAAATATGATAAGTATCGTAGAGTGGTAAGAAAACATAACTGGTCGAATTAAACAAAACAGCTTGATTTGAACTAAATCCACAAACGCTAATAAAACGTTAATGTCTGCAGGATGGAAACTCAGGTCCCAAAACTTGAGCAATACTACAAGAAGTCTGTTGTGCAACAAACCAATCCCGATAGTGATGGGGACGGTTTCCTCAATGACGGCGAGTACTGGGAATTCCAAAATCCCGATAAAATTGAATGTTGAAGCTTACTTATGATCCCGTTTACTGAGACAATTTGCTTCACTGTCAAGTACTTTGGGACTGAGACATTTATCCCCCTCTCGTACAAAGAGAGAATCAAAGACGTCGTGGAAGACATTATTCCGACAATTAAGATCCATTGCGTCACTACTCAGCTTGAGCTTAAGGACGAGCAGTAGTATAACTTCACCATACATTTCGATTCAACAAAAATACCATTTCGGGTTACCCCGTTCATGAGGTCTCTTACGACTTCATCATTTGAGTACAAGATACCTAAGCTAGAGGACAAAGTCAATGAGAAAAACTTCCAGAAGTCAAACGGCGAGCCATTGACATGTCGAAAACTCTGCCTTAAAATCCGATTGTTGTTCCAAGATTTTGCAATCCTAAAGCAAAAAATTGAGCACGAGATGAAGATGAAAACACCGCGAACTATCTCTCTCAATGTTGGCAGTCAAGGTGGAAGTCTTGTATCAGCAGGTGATCAAACTCCAGCTAGTACTTCCAGGCGGGGAACTTGAACAAATAGACCAGCGGCATCCACTGCATCTATCCAGGAGAAGAGCAACCTAGCATTGTCATCAGGCAAAAAGAAGACGTTCAAATCCGAAGACAATTCCACAATTGATGACGTGAACATGGACATGAGTGCGATCCCGGAAGCACTAAAGGTGAATCGGAAGCTAGACTATATTGAATCCAACAAGGCGTACAAGAAGTTCTGGGGGGCTTGCACCGACGTCTTCCTATACAAGATGGAGAAAAAGACCTCCCTATTGAGAAACTAATACAAGCACCCGCCACAGTGAACGTCCGGAGTAAGGAGGATCGAATTATTGAGGACATGCTCCATTATCTGGTCGAGATGCCAGATCACAGTGTACGGCAAATACTTTGCGTAATGCCACCTAATTTAAAAGAGCAGCCTTCTGAGCTGTCGTGGGATTCAATCAAAGAAGGGGAATTCTGGATCATCAACAGGCAGCATAGTGTTTCAGCTAGTGCAATGATGCAGGATCCAAAGTACCAGGTCGAGAAAGAAATAGCAGCAAAATTCAAAACGTGGAGTTGCTATACTATTTGGACCAAAGACAAAGAGATTCTCTGATCAATTTCTACATATTCTAATCGAGTGAATCATTTTCAGGCCATTCAGCCGTCATGGGCCACCAATATCCTCGGAGCGCAGAAAGTATGGGAAGAAATGGGAAGGCCTCATAATCCGAAGGATGACGTGAATACTGGAGCAGTGTCTTCGTCAAAAGTGACAAAGAAGTCAAACTTGAACAAGACAATATTCGCGGTATGAAAATCAACTCAAATCGAGCTGTTTCTGTTGAGTCGATCATTTCAATATTTTTGATGTTTTTGTCTATAGCGTTGTCCAGCCTGATTCCTTATGCAACTTCTCTCATCAAACACTAATTTAGCAAGCTGTTCAAAGAGCTCGATTTGAGCTAATTCCTATTTTTTGGACTCCAGGAATTCATGAAAGCAATGCAGATGCGGTTCTCTATGTTAGACGTGACAAGATCACACTAGAAGGCAAAAGGGAAAGACGCAAAGGCCCTGACGATTACAAATGAAATCAAATTAATTACGTCGTCGGATGAGATCTTCAACTTGTGGAGTGAAGTAATATCAAGTGCTGCACATGGTGAGCTCATTGATACAGACTCAGAAGCATTGAAGAAGTTCAACGAGCAATCGACATGGAAAACAAAGAACGGCATGCTCAATAAGGAGTTCTTTAAGTTCTTTGGGAACTTAACGAATGATGATCTTATAAGGCTTGCAAAGCACATCTGGAACCCAACTGGAGACAAGCGTACGCAACCTTATCCCAAAGTGACTATAAGGCAAACCACGAAGGCACTAGAGAGTTGTTATGCCGCGAAGGACTAGATCGAGAGAGCAAAGCGGAAGATTAATGTAAAGAAAGAGTTAACCAAACTTGATCTGTCTTTGGGCCTAGTGAATGCCAATAAGGAGGTTGTTCCGACACGATGGAAGGAGTTCAAAAGGAAGTACAATATTACTTTGAATGTCCTTTTCGATCGTCCGGGAGATGAGTTCTTTTCGATCATTGGATAGATGAAGTCCAAGAATAAATCAACGAATGTGATTTCTTCTCAAGCCGCGGATTTCTTTAAGGTCTTCTTAGACGAGAAGAAGAAGTTTGTTTTGCCGTTTGCAGTTGCCTACTACGTGCCTTATGATATAAAGAGGGATGAGCATAGTAAGTGGCCAGGCAAGTCCTAGACAAATGACACAAAGAACCATATTCCGCTAGGGGTTATTGACTTCCAGGTGATTCCCGGAGTCTTAACAAAAAAGATAGGGATTGTGGAAAATCCGTATTTCCTCACCGTCATGAACTCGTTCATAAAGAAGGGACAACCACTTCTGGAAGACGTGCCAAACTGGCTTCTAATCTCTGCTGATATATATGAACAAACTCAGGTGATGGCATTCATTCAGAAGCATGAACATCTCAATAAGTACGAGAGTCATTCGGCGGAGTACATACCGAGAAAATTTGAGCGTATGGGAGACGTTGTTGCTGTGAAGGCAAAGTCGCATGAAAAGGTCCTACTCATGTTTTTGCGGCACCCAACCTATCCGAGTCCTGGACGGATTCCAGATGAGTTCAAGGCACCCGACACGGCCACTTTCTCAAAGCCCCGAGGATACAACAAATTGCAGTTCCGAATTTATGACTGCGAACTAAGAATGGATTTCTACCTCTGGGTAGTCAAATTCTTTTGCAGGCCAGGATCAAATGTTTTCTCAGTTTTCACAAGGGGAAAGTTTACCTATGCTGCTGTGGTGAGTTCCTCACTGTATAGAGCTCGAATCGAGCTGAATTCTATATTTTACTGTCTTCCGTAATTTACCACTACACATTCTAGTAATTTGTTTTTGTATTTAGCTCGATTCGAGCATAATTTGTGTTAGAGTTCTCGTTGGCTGATAAACATTTGTATTAAATGCAGATGAATTCCGTGAACGTATACGCATCTGGTGTGGACAAAGAAAGTAACTTCTCGAACAAGATTGTGCTTACAGCAATGAGATTGGACTAGGCAGATTTTCTGGAAACTAGGTATCAAGGAGCATCAAAATTGACTCCAGACTCTCGAACTCCAAGATCATCCAGAGTAAAAGGGAAGACATCAGGCTGTGATTCTCAATCGTCTGGTTGTTGTGGGAAGAGTCCTGCTAATGAAGCTGAGGAACTATCAGAGTCTGACAACGAAGGAGGAGATTATTATGAGGAGCGGATGCAAGAAGAACAAGTTACACCTATCGCTCCCACACCAACAGAGCATCAAGGTTCATCCGCATCAAGTGGTCAAGCGCTAGAGGCACAACCTTCATACACACCCTCGTCCGTTGTTCCTTCTAGGAAAAGGAAATTGTCCACGCGAGAAGAAGCATTGGAGAGACGGTTGGACCGGATGGAGGAGAAACAGGTGACAGATCAAGTCAATACCTTGGGGTTTATTGCGACCACCAATAAGAGACTCAATAATATGCAAACCATCATGTTGGAGGACGCAAAGAGTCAAAGCCAGAAGTTAGATGCAATAATGAATTGGATGAAGTGGGGCACGCCTATAGCGGAATCGAAAACCGCTCATGAGAACACGCAACTACTACTGGAAAATCAGACGTTGGGATCAGGGGGGGCATCCGCATCCTCACATCCAGGACGAGTTGATTTTGCAGTTCCAGCACCTCCTTCGAAGTCTGTGATGTTGACTCCAACACCTTCTACTTCAAATCCTTCTCCAATTCCTCCACTTCCTGCCTAAGCTCCTCCATCGACTCCACCTCCTCCTCTTGTTCCCGTTGATGTTATTTCAGCATTGACTATTTCTTTGTAACCACTAAATGCCTTCGAGACGACAATTGCTGATCAGTCAAACAAATTAGATCTGTTGTTTGGTTCTTTACCTAGCCAAGATGCAGGTGTAGGTGCACCTCCATAATCACTCGATGTCAATTGTTCAGTTTTAGCTCAACTCGAGCTGATTTTTGTATAGGTTGGAAGTTTTGTTAGTCAATCTTAATAGGTACCACATTGTGACTTATAGTAGACGCAACCAAGGAATTAAAACTCATTCATGTATATTAAAACTTATAACAGTTTTTATTCTACCGGATTCTTTACGATGCTTGTTTCTACGTTCTTGAATCGCAGGCGTCAATATTGCTAAGAATTTGTTAAACACACAAGTTGGATCAGAAGTAAATGCTGCATTATCCCATGATGTTGTTGCTCAAATGAAATCGACGGAAGATAAGAACTTAGTGTTCCATGATGATGCCGCGGCGGAGACGCAATCTTCTCAATTTCATGATGAGGATGTCATTCCCGACACCAATCTTTTTCAGGTTCACACACCACTGCCAACCTCTAGTGGGCCATCAAAAGATAAGGTATGGATACGAAGATGGTGTGTTTGCTTTAGAGTCCCCATTTAAGCACGGTAATTGGTCATTTGCATCCATGTACGAATATTGTCGTCGCAAGTGGCATCAAACAAATTGTTCCCTTTCTTTCCCAACATTTGAAGCCACTTGTTATGAACTATTTCCGATAAATTACAAAATGGCATGTCCGTCATCTCCTCCAAAGTCAATTTCTATAAATCCATCAAGTGCAACTGATGAGTGCGGACTTCCAATTTCATTTGTCAAGGGCAACAAAACTTGCATAGAACAATTACATAGTAAAGATGTAGAATTCAATTTTGTATCAAAAGCAAGGCATCAAGGAACCAAAAAATATTGAAGAGCATCACTTTTGGAAAACGAGTACAAGAAGAATAAGGTACAATAAAGGAAAAAAAAACACAATCTTTTTCCAAGACAAGGCCCACACAGATTCTTCAAAAAACTTTTCAACCCTCAATCCAAAAAAACAAAAGCAAAATACTTTGCAACTAAATCAACAAGGCATATTGAGATGGACATTGGCATAAAGGAAAATAAAAATCCTCCAATTCCATTTAGCTTCGAAAGCATGTGCATGTTTAGGAAGAAAAAAAATACTATCCAAAAACCATTTAAAGTTTGGGCCAAAGCAAAAAACTTGAATTCATCCATGTGGGTACCGAAAATGGGGGGTCAAGAAGAGACCTCCAAGACAAGTGTCGGATCCGACACTTGTCTTGGAGGTCTCTTCTTGACCCCCCATTTTTGGTACCCGCATAGATTTTTCAAAAAACTTTTCACCCCTCAAACCAAATAAACCAAATTGAAATGCTTTGCAACTTGAAAGACATGGAATTGGACATTAGCATAAAGAAAATAGAAGTTCTACAGTTTCATTGATCTTTGAAAGCATTTAAAATTTTCAAGAGTAAGTCCAATACTATCCAAAAACCATTTGAAAATTGGGCCAAAGGAAAAAAACTTGAATTCATCCATGCGGGTATCGAAAATGGGGGGTCAAGGAGAGACTTCCAAGACAAGTGTCGGATCCGACACTTGTCTTGGAGGTCTCTCCTTGACCCCCC
The DNA here is from genome assembly GCA_951230915.1 of Antitrichia curtipendula. NCBI lineage: Eukaryota > Viridiplantae > Streptophyta > Bryopsida > Hypnales > Leucodontaceae > Antitrichia > Antitrichia curtipendula. The sequence goes on along the minus strand of CATNWC010000230.1, from coordinate 3,321,464 downwards.
ATTTTTGGTAGCCGCATGGATGAATTCAAGTTTTTTTCCTTTGGCCCAAATTTCAAATGGTTTTTGGATTGTATTTTTCTTCTTCCTAAACATGCACATGCTTTCAAATCTAAATGGAATTAGAGGTTTGTTATTTTCCTTGATGCCAATGTCTATCTTGACATGCCTTAGTGTTTCAGTTGTGAAGCGTTTAGAATTTGTTTTCTTTGGTTTGAGGCGTGGAAAGTTTTTTGAGAAATTTAGGAAGGTACTAATAATAGGGGGTCATGGAGAGACTTTAGTTGGGTTCAACTAGAGTTTTGAAGGTCTTGTTAGAGACCCTAATTGTTGATTCCTTCATGGATCATTTCAATTTTCTTTTTAGCTTAGATTTGAAACGCTTTTTAGAGAGTACTTTTCTTCTTTAAAATATTGACATGCTTTCAAAGCTATATGAAAATGTAGGTGTCCTATTCTCTTTTTACACCAATGTCCAAATTGACATGCCTTGTTGTTTCAATTGCTAAGTGTTTTGATTTTGTTTTTTGTTTTGAGGTGTCAAAATTTTTTTGAATAGTTTATATGAGTACCAATAATGATGGGCCGTGGAGAGGCTTTCCAAACTCTATTGGGATCCAACTGGAGACTAGAAGGTCACTCAAGCTACCCTCAATTTTCATACCTTTATGAATTTTCTTAAAAAGCCTTTGGCTACTCAAGCTTAAATTCAAATTTAAAACATTGGGAATATGGAACAGTAAGTGCGGAGTAGGACTTTTTTTTGGACCAATGTCCAACCTGATGGCCTTCTTGAATGGGTTACTTTTTAGAGAGATGAACCAATAGTGGTCAGAAATTGGACAAATTTGGCAAAATTTGCCGGGAAAAAATCTTGTTGTCAAGGATTTTGCAAAAGGTGTTAGGTGTTGCTACTTTTCTTTGATTCTAGTTTTTTTTAATTCTAAATATCCTTTGTGCCTTGGTAGAAGCTTTGGAGTAGGATCCACTTTTTTTCTTGACAATTTCAGTACTTTTGAGGGGTCAAAACAGGCTGTGCGAAGGGTTCTTTTCCATTACATCTCCACTACTTTGTACTAGTTTGATTCATAACATATTGGCAATTTGAATTTTGTAAGTTTTTGCATTTGATCGGAAATCATTATTTGAAAAAAAAATTAGAAATGAAAGAAAGGACCAAATGTAGGGGGTCTTTGAAGTACCTCCAAAACCTTAGTTGGATTTAACATAGGTTTTGAGGATTCCATGTTGATCAACAACATAGATAGATTGTTGTGGCACGGGATTTGAAAGAAAGATGCACGCTTTTACCAATGCACTATTGAAAGAACTACTGTTAAGGATCCATTCATGTCAACACTCTTACATCATGAACCAAGGTTTCTCATATTAATAATATTCATAAGTAAGACAAGTGAGAGGGAAGGCCTCCTCTCACTTGCTATAAGGAAGACACCATAACCATTCTAACTACCTCCTTGCTAAGCACTAGTAAGTCCAGACGAGTGTCTACTCGTAACATTATTCCCCCCATAAGGTCTAAGGGCGTGGGCCCTCCTCCTAAGCAGGGTTGATCCTAACGCATCCGGGTGCCAGCAATGGAAATCCCAAATCGCATCAGCCGCATTCTGTAGATTCTCCACTAGTTCCCAAGAGTTTTCCTCGGGTCCATATCCTTCCCAACTGATTAAATACTGTAGCTTCCGCCACCAGCCGTGCACCCGAGAGTCCAAGACAGCATGGACCTCCTACTGAACATCCCCGTCGGCCGTAATAATCGGCGGAGGAGGTTGTCGACGCCGCCCCTCGATGGTGTCCTCGTGGTGCCGTTGTAGAAGATTGACGTGAAACACATCATGAATTTGGAAGGTCTTGGGGAGTTTAAGCTTGTAAACCAAGTCAGAAAGCCTGGCAATAATTGGAAATGGGCCGAGGAATCGTGATGCCAATTTCTTGGAAGGAGATGTAGTTGAAATATTCTCATGTTGTAGGAATACCTTCTCACCAACTTGGAATGTGGGTTGAACCTGTACTCTTTGGTTGTAATAGCGTTGGGCTCGCACACCTGCAAGGTTAATCATAGTCTTCACCTCGTTGTGCACCTCTTGAAGGTGCCTTATGCGGTCCTCTGCTGCCGGAACGGTGGTCAAGGTCGGGGTAGTGAAAGATAATACATGATGATATCCGTATGTTGCATAAAACGGGGAGAAGCTGGTCGATGAATGAGTGGAGTTATTATATGCAAATTCCGCTAACGGAAGCAAGTCGGCCCAGTCATCCTAACGTCAAGTAGTAAATATATGCAAATATTGTTCCAAAATCTGGTTTATTCTTTCTGTTTGCCCGTTGGATTGAGGATGGAACGCCGTAGTTGTAGAAGGATTAATACATAGTAGTTGACATAAGCGGCTCATGAACTTTGAGACAAAAACAGTCCCTCGGTCAAAAATAATGTCTTTGGGAGTACCGTGAAGTTTCCATATGTGTTGTAAATGTAGTGACGCCGTGCCATTAGCACCAATGGTTTTTGTCGTAGGAATAAAGTGAGCCAGCTTGGTATTTTTGTCCACCACCACTAATATAGAAATCATAACCACTGCTCATAGGAAGTTTAACAATAAAATCCACTGTTATTTTTTTCCAAGGAGCATCGGCGGCGGGAATAGGTTGCAAAAGCCCGTAGTGAGCATGGTGGGTGGGCTTGGAACGTTGGCAAGTGTCACAGCCCTCGACGTAGCGGTGAACATAACGGCACAATGTTGGCCAATAAAAATCCCGAGACACCAGCTCGAGGGTCTTTGCACGTCCTTGGTGGCCAGCAGCAGGGGCGTCGTGGCGAGAGCGCAAAATTTGACAACAGAGTTCCTCATGGTCGGGAACAAAAACCGCCCCTTCAAAACGGAGAAGGCCGTCCTCCCATGTGTAAGCCTGAAATCGACGGCGAATGTCTATAGGTGCTGCTTCTGGGTTGCTTTCAAAGAATGCCAATATTGGCCTAAGCTTGGAGTCCTCTCTTAGGCTTGCCTTTATCTGAGTAAAGATGCACGCGTCGGTCCACACCGGCTCAAGTCTTTCCAAGTAAGCTAGGCGCAGGAAAGGCCGAGGCTCTTCATCTGTCCCATCCGTGACATCTACGCGTCAAGATAATACATCTGCCCTTCCATTCAAAGATCCTGGCCGGTGGTGAATGGCCAAATCAAAGGCCGAAAGCATCTCAGACCAACGAGCTTGACACCTGTTGAGGTGTTTTGTAAATAGAAATTGTTCTAAGTTTTTATGATCGGAAATGACACGAACCTGGTGGGGGGAGCCCTCTAGGTAAACGCGCCAATCTTAGAATGCTAGCACAATGCTCAAAAGTTCCTTGTCGTAAATGTCATAGTTTTTTTTAGCTGGGTTCATCTTAGAGCTCTGATACGCACATGGATGAAGATGTCCATCGTCACCCCTTTGAGACAGGATGCCCCCAGTGGCTGTGTCGGAAGCATCTGTTTCTACTACAAATGGTTGCTCGAAGTTGGGGTGGATTAATACCGGGGCCTTGAGGAACCGGGACCAAAGATCTGTGAAAGCAGCATCAGCTGTAGGGGTCCACTGAAAGCGCTGGCCTTTTTGTGTTAAGTTTGTCAGGGGAACTACAACGTGTGAATAGTCTACTATAAAGCGTCTGTAAAAATTTGTAAAACCAAGAAACGCTTGGAGTTCTTTCACCGTTGTTGGAGTCGGCCAATCCTTAATAACTTGAACTTTGTCTTGACACATCTGAAGACCGCTAGCAGATACTGTCATGCCCAAAAATTCAACTGAGTCTTTATGAAATTCACACTTGGCGGCCTTTGCATAAAGGCCGTGCTTGTGTAATCTCTTCAAGACCTCACGAACCACGGCTTGGTGAGCCTCTAAATTGGCAGAAAAAATAAGTATATCATCCAAGTAAACCACCACTGAGATGTCTAATAGGTCGCTGAAAATATTTTGCATGTGAGCTTGGAATTGTGCCGGGGCATTGGTTAACCCAAATGGCATGACCAAATATTCATATAGCCCATAAAGAGTTTTAAAAGCCGTCTTGAATTCATGCCCAGGAGCCATGCGGATTCTATGATAAGCTTGGCGAACATCCAGCTTTGAAAATATACTTGCACTAGTCAGGCAATCTGTGAGCTTGGGAATCAAAGGCAATGGATAACGGTTTCGCACCATGACATTGTTGAGGTTGCGATAGTCTATGCAAAATCATATAGAGCCGTCCTTCTTCCTGGCAAAAACAATAGGGGTTGACACAGGGGACTTGGACCGTCGGATCCACCCTTTGCCCAAGTTTTCCTCGAGATAGCGTCGAAGCTCCTCCAACTCAACCAGTGACATAGGGCGCAATCTCGTATTACAAGGTTCCTGGCCCTCCTTGAAGTCTATCTTCATGTCCGCGGGGCCATGGTTTGGAAGCTCGTTAGCCGCCTCTTCACTGAAAGCATCATTTAAATTTGCATACTCCGCTGGAATAGGTGCGGGCTCGACAGACGTCACCTCAGAAATCTCCAGGCAATAAATTGTTGCTTCCCGCGTTAACTGATGGAATACTGTCGCCGACACCCAGGTGAGGGCAGTTGGTCGTGGTCGGTAAATTGTTGGTTTCTCCTCGTGGCCTTCCTCCTGGAGTAAGCCACCAAAACACGTATGTTGGCAATAGAGAGAGTCGAACATCACCTTTCGTTGAGACCACCGGATGGTTGGATCATGGCGGACAAGCCAAGGGGTGCCAAAGATACAGTCGTATCGCCCCGTGTTGGTAATGTTGGCAAGTAGCTTCTCCTGATGACCATCCACGATCAGGTCCACGGTTGCTTCGTGAATGATGAGTCCAGAACTGATAATTCGGCCGTCAATGACGCGGACCTCCCGCGGGGTAGCTTTCAACCTGATGGTAGCACTACAACGCTTGGCAAAGTCAAGGTGCATGAACACTCTCGTTGCACCGGAATCCACGAGCGCCATGGCCGACACATTGTTCATATGCACATTCATTGTCAGATGTCTCTCCATGTCTATGGTAGCATGGATACACAAAGCCAAAATATAATTTCCTTTATTTATATAAGAGTAGTTACATGTAGTAGAGTCATTTGAGTTTGGGCATAGAGGTGTATTAGGTGCCTCCTTATTAGCGCACGGGTACTGCCCCCAAGTGTTTAGTCCCGGGCTGCTCCTTTTCCCGAGCCTTCATCGCCAGTAGCAGCCAACGTAAGGGGCTTGGAAGGATTAGTAGGACACTGTGAGCGTATGTGGCCCATCTTTCCGCACCCCCAGCACCTTCCTTGACATTGATACTCCAATCTGTCAGCCACCGTTTTAGCAAGAGCCGTGGATACAGTATACGTGGCATCTTATTCCATGGGAGTGGGACCGGTTGAGGTCGAAGGTGGTCGGGATCATGCAGCATATTCTCGTGGTGCCGAAATAGATCCCATAGGCCGCCGGTGTTGTTGCCGTGTCCATAGTCGATCGTCAATTCTTGAAGCCATAGACATCCATTCCTAGAGAGTGCGAGGCTGAGTCTCGGCGGTTGCTATTGAGTCGAGAAGATCGTCCTTTAAGCCAACCTGAAACCGAGCTACGAGACTTGGCTCATTCCACTCTACTTGGGCCGCATGTTTGTTGAATGTCGAAATATAAGTAGCCATGGAGCCAGTTTGTCGAATGTTTGCAAGGCGGTCCTCAGCATTGCCTCGTCGGTCTATCTCGCCGTAAACAGCCACAATAGCTCCCCGGAAGGCCTCGTAATTGTGCAATAAATCATGAGGTCTCCCCTCATCCAAGGCTTGAAGGATGGGCATAGCCCAATTCTGGGCCGCCCCTGTTAAGTAGGAGAGAGCATACGCTACTTTGTCCTCGTCAGAATTATAAGTGTCAGGGTTGCCTGGAAAAACCAGACGAAGTTGGGCAAACCACTTGTACACCTCTTATCCTTTTTTGCCGGTGAACTTATCCGGTTTTGCCACTTTGAGTTCCTTGCTGCGGTGGAATTCCCCTCGATACATGTTGGGAAGTGATACCGCAGAGTCTCCACCCTGCAGAGGTGTAGAAAGAGGAGGAGTTGCTCGCTCAGAAATTTGTTGCACCATATGAGGAATCGCCGCTTGGAAGGCGTTCTGAATCTGTTGTTGTATATACATAGCCCAGTCGGGGCCTACTCCATCCGGCACTGACGGGGCACCTTCTGTATTAAGTCTTTCTTGATCCATGGTTACTGGTCCTTATTTTCTGTAATACGTTGTGTCATATTGTACCTGAATAATTTTTAAACGAAAAGAGCAAAAAGCCCTACCTGGTCTGGATTAGGTTTGGCTGAGCATGAGCTATCGTGATGATGTGGTGATGTGGTTTCATCCCCACTGCTGAACCAAGATTCTTTGAGCAAGATCCGTCAAAATACAACTTCTATGTTTGCATGCCGAATTGATCAAAGTTCCTGATAGAAAACGGACAGTTCGGCAAAAGAATCGGTTTCTTCAAAGAATTGTGGGTTTACCTCATCATACTGCATTAACGCGTTAAGGTAGCTCACGGGTGCACTGGTAACACCGTACGGGTTGATTGTGAATTCTGCAGGATGCTCACTGTCCTCCAACGCTTGTGACGTTGTCTCAGTTAAATTCGTGGCAACATTATCAAATACTTCTATTAATTGCAATTGACTCTCAACCTCAATTCTATCTGTTTCTTCTATAATGAGATCAAGCTCCTCATCGCTATCACGCTGCACCCGGTGAGATGAAGTAAAGCACATTTTCAAATAACATAACCTAAATGCTTGTTGGTTGGACTTATCTCATTGCCTTATCGACTTCTCGGGTGCTTCCACTGAGAACCAAAAATCAGGACCAAGTTTCGGTATATAAGGTCCTCGTAATCACATATATAATGACGGTAAAAGTTTGCAAATGCAAAAAATGCCTAGACGTCGTGGATTGAAGCTAGAATTGGGCACTCTTGAACAAAACTGCGCCGTGCCGTAATTTCGGCATCACGTTGATATATCATGTCGATACTTTAAAATTCCGACGTTGATAATTCCGACATTTGCTGCCGATCTTCGTCAATCACGATAACATTCACATAAATTCCGATATAAGCCTGTTCGCAGTTCACAAAATTCATGCTCATCGCCGCAAGTGGATCATGTTCGCATGGAAGTTGAATTCTCAACTTTATCTCATGCTCCTGCTCTCATGCTCATGAGATCCTCTCATAAGCACCATCACTACCTCCTTCCGCCCTTCAGTCCAATAAGCATTATTCCTAAGAGCGTGAACATTCAGGACTTGTCATAATGTTAAGGATCCATTCATGTCAACACTCTTACATCATGAACCAAGGTTTCTCATATTAATAATATTCATAAGTAAACAAGATGACAAGTGAGAGGGAAGGCCTCCTCTCACTTGCTATAAGAAAGACACCATAACCGTTCTAACTACCTCCTTGCTAAGCACTAGTAAGTCCAGATGAGTGTCTACTCGTAACAACTACCAACAAAGGAGATTTGGTTCTCAATTGCACAACTTCTATGGGTGAGTTTTGATTTTAACAAGTGTGTATTCAATCTCTATTTCATACAAAAATCTTTGAAGTAACGATTAGATTACTGATTTTTTTAGGTGAATCTAATAACTAAAGCCATTACAGCATATCATGTGACAAGGCACCACATTGTGACTTTGGAAAAAGAGAAGGAGGTTTTTTCAAGCATCTTCTAGCCCATGAAGAAGACTGTTCTTCTTGTCATGACAATTGGAGTGTCTTAAGCGCCAGTTGTTGTAGTGTCAGAAGATTTAGACGCCATGACTATAGTACCTTGAAAGTTCGTTCAAAGAGATAGACCTAGTAAATAGGTTTCATCATTTTTGAATTTTTTGTTTGCATGGTACTTGTAATGCTTCTTAACCCCTCAAGTTCCATGACTGTATTTTCACTGAAAATGCTCAAAACTGTCATTTGTAGTATAAGTATCAAATTTTTGAAAAAATCATTTTTTTGACGCATGAAACCGTAGGATCTTATAGTATACTGACTTGAGAATATGTAGAAAAAATTTCAGAAATTTCCACCGTATGGATTGCGAGATATTAGCATTTAAATTCACCGAAATCATTTTTTGGGCCCTGCAAAAGATAGGGCAGCTGCACTTCAGAAGCTCTTTTTTCTATGAAAAAAGGACCAAAATGGTGGTGCTTCTTTGGATTATTTTTCCTATTCAAGTTGGCCACGTGCTTGAAAAATTTCAGATCATTTGGAATTGTACAACATATAGGAAAAAAATAGAAAGTAGGTAGTAGTAGAGAATCATTCAAAATACTAAATTGTTAACAATTTAGTTATGGAATTGAAAAATGCCAATCCCAATGGTTGAAATGTTGTAATAAGCAATATACATACTACAATTTTTTTTTTTCAAAAATATTGAAAATTGGATAAGATAAAGGATTTCAAAGTTTATTTTAGAGCAGGGAATTTAAAACTCCCCGAAAACAAAAAATTCTCATAACTTTTGACTCGTTGATCCAAATGGAATAATTCAAAGCTTTCCATGTGTATAAAACTCTAGAAAACCAATTTCAAAATTTTTATCATGAAAAAAGTGATTTTTTCTCATCTGCCCAAACTGCCCAGTTACGATTAAAAGTAACATATTAGGCTAAAACTTTTGACTTCTATTTCCAAATGTCATGAAATTTTGTACATGAGAAAGATAATCCTTGTCCCCACCTTCTGTTAAAATTTCAGCCCAAAATATGCAAATCTTGAGTCACACTACCCAGCCAAGAATTGCTATGTTGCCAAAAATTGCAGCTTGGTCCTTTAGGGGTTAAACCTAACATTGTATCATTTGTGTTTGTGACAGTGAAGGACTGATGTCAAAGGATGCAGTGAAGAAGAAATGAAGACTTATCCAATATATGCAGAGCAACTAACATTGACGTTTGCGGAGTTTGATACTTCAAAACCCAAACCTTGTAAACCTACATACGCTCTTAATGTCTTACAGTTCATAGACGAATCAACATCCAAGGATAGAGAGACTTTTGATTCTTCTACTAACAAGAATTATGCAATAGAGTCTATTGTTTCTTACATTCATGAGATTCACATATCTTATGAGTCAAACCATTATGTTTTGATTTTTGTTATCATTAGATTTGTGTATTTTATGGTTACATATTTGGTATGATTCATTTTTCTTGACACTTTGCGTTCCAGGATTTGTATTGAAATTGAGTATCAACCAAAGATCCTAAACCCTAAGAAAATGTTTGGAGAAGTCTAAAAAATCTACACCATATAAAGTGTCTTAACAAAAAATAAATAGTCTAAAGATGAAAAATATATTAAACCCAAACAAAGTGTGTAAGCGGAAAAATAAGGTGTAAAATAAAAAATAAAAAGAAAGAAAGCGTGAAGTGTTTTACCCAAAAATCTTCATTTGAAAAAGATTTAGAAATTCACACCAATTATAGTGGATTATCCTCCAAAAAGTCATGGAAATGAAAAATGAAATTACACCAATCCAAGCATCTTATAAAAAAAATAGCTATCAAAAATTCAAAAAATTTACACCAACCAAAGTGTCTTTTCAAAGATATTCGGGTGTGAAAAAGAATAAATACATCACACCAATCAATGTGGTAAAGCCCTTCAAGAAATGGTGTGGAAAAAAAATATTCATACTAACCAAAGAATCTTAATGAAAAAAAGTTGGGTGTGAGAGAGAAAAATCTATTCACACCATCCAAATAGTCTTTGTGAAAAAAAATTGGGTGTGAGAAAAACATCACACCAACACGATAGTCTTCATGGAAAAAAACATGGTGTGAAAAGGAAAAATCATTTCAAAACAAACAAAGTCTCTTACTGAAATAAAGAATGCTAAAAAGAAATACACACCCACCAATAGGTCTAAACTAAAAAAAATGGGTGTGAGAGAAAAATTATTCACACCATCCAAAGAGTCTTTACTGAAAAAATAGGGTGTGAAAAGAAAAACATATTCATACTAACCAAAGACTCTTCGTGGAAAAAATTAGGGCGTCGCTAAAATAGAATATTACACCAACTATAATGTTTCACTAGAAAAGAGTGATTTATCCAAATTCAAATGTCGAAGTACATTTGAACCCTTAAATTTGTAAGTCACTTTAAATTTGGAACTAAATACACTAACAATTCAAGAATATTAATATTCATTACACCCACAGTAACACGTACCTCACCCTTAAATTTGTAAGTCACTTTGAATTTGGAACTAAATACACTAACAATTCTAGAAAATTAGTATTCATTACACCCACGGTCATAGGTACCTCACCTTTTTTTTTGAATAATTTTTTTCCCGCTCACAAGCTCACGCTCACAAGGTCACGCTCACAAGCTCGTACGCTAACAACCCTGCAAGAACCACCTGCATTCTCACCTTTTCAAAAAGCGCTGAAATTGCCAAATTTGCAGCCATCAGAAATATTTTTACTCATGAATTCCTCGATAACATCACCTTTGCAACTTTAAATCCTACCACAAAAGCCAATGGTAGAACATCGACAAAAATGGCAACCACACCAAAAATTCGGCCGCCACGAGTTCATGCAATCATATGCACTAGGGCTTTTTTTTCATTTTTATGAAGTGTCAAAGTTAAATCCTACCATCAAAGGTGGCCCAGCAGGGTATATTCTGAGTTCTTCAGGGTAAAAGTGAAAAAAAAGCTCTCTATTTTGTGTCGTATCTAGGGTAAGTTTCAGACCTTTTCTAGGTAATTTGGGGTCTCTGATTGCAAATATGAATTCAAAATTTGAAAAAAAAAATGTTTGCAAAAAATAAAAATTTCTGTGTTTTCCCCCTAGTAAATCCACCCTGTTGGATCCACCTTCAATGGTCGGATTTAACGTCCTGTGTGCCGAAGTGGCAATTTAAAATGTTATAGTAGTACTCCAAATTTCAGCATTCCGGTCTAAAAAACTTACACTTTTCACCTATTTTCATCTATATACAATAAAAGCTACTCAACAAATTGTTCCTAATCCATCCCTACCCTAACCTCTAATAATTCTTATTTAAAATGTCCATAAACCACAAAATTGCTTCCAAAATATACATGTACACAAAAAATAAAAGAGAAGGCTCCAAACCCTAATTTTGCCTATTTCCAACTTCCTAACGAACTAATTTTCATAACTACTTTCATCCTACCTTAATTTAGTGTTGATCCGCTAAATTAGTGTAAAACGTGCCAAATTACTGCAAATTGCACCAAATTATTATAAATCTGATAATTTAGTGTGAACTACGCTACTTTAATGCTGAACCCCCTTAAATTATTATGAAATCCTTATTTTAGTGTTTCTATAACTATTTTAGTCTTATCCTTGCTATTCTAGTGTTTTAATAGTAGTTTCAATTTCACTAACTTCTTTTTTGTATTTTGTATTTATTACTTTTTGTCGGTTCAATCTACTTATAATTTGATTTTCTATTTCTAGTCTATTATTTTTAATTCAATTTTAAATTTCTTGTATTTCCTTTTTTTGGTTCAAAATTTGATTCTATTTTTTTCTTCTACTTGTAGGCTTTTGTTTTTAATTTTTTTTAATATTTTTTTTCTTTTTTTCTTTTTTGGTTTGCAATTTGATTCTAATATTTTGTACCAATAGTATTTTGTTTTCATCTTGGTTTTGTATTTATTGTGTTTGTTATTTTTTTGTTGCAATTTTAATTCTAATTTCATTTTCCTACTTAGTAAGTTAGGAGTTTTTTGGTTTTCATTTTGTCAACATTTTTCCATTTTCCTAATTTGGTTTCTTTACCAAATGTTGCTTAAAGTCTTTTTAGTCTATTTTTTCCTCTTGTTTTTCCCAAATTCCATTTTAAAAATTTTTGTCCTAACCATCCAACATTCTTTATCCTATATAATAAAAAAAATCCATTAATTAGAGGTTGTAGTTTAATCCCAAAAACTAACCTTTCTTGACTTGCAAATTCAAATACATTGTTTTTATTTCCTATAATCTAAAAAGTCCTCCCTCACTCTTGAAAATGTATTTTTGGATGGAGTCAAGACTACCTCCTTCCCCATTTTTTTGCTTGGATTAGGAAAAGCCCTCCCCACTTCCGGAATTAGATTTGGGTGGAGTCAAGACCTCTCCCACCCTCCCCATTTTTTTCCTTGGATTAGAAAAAGCCATCTCCCCCTTCCATAAATGTATTTGGGTGGGGTCAAAACTTCTCCCACCCTCCTCATTATTTTTCTTGGTTTAGAAAAAACCATCCTCCTTGTGGAAAATGTATTTGGATGAGGTGGAATCAAGACCTCTTCTACCCTCTCCATTTTTTTTTCCTTGGGTTAGAAAAAGCCATCTCTAACTTTCAAAAATGTATTCTTAGGTGGAGTTAGGACCTCTCTTACCTCTCCATTTTTTTTCCTTGGATTAAGAAAATCCCCCTCTACTCCAGCAAATGTTTTTAGGTGGAGTGGAATCAAAATCACTCCCACCCTCCCCATTATTTTCCTTGAGTTAGAAATAGCCGTCCTTGACTTTTGAAAATGTGTAACAAATATGTGTTTTGAAACTCTCAAAACACATCATATACATGCACATGAATTTCTTGAAGAGATAGGGCTCCAAACTCTAATTTTGCCTATATCCAACTTTAAAACGGACTAATATTATATAACTAATGTCATCCTTCCTTAATTTAGTGTAAAATGTGCCAAATTAGTACAAACTATGCTAATTTGATGTAAACTGGGCTAATTTAGTATAAAATCCACTAAATTATTGTAAAACCCTTATTTTAGTATTTCTATCACTACTTTAGTATTTTCCTCACTACTCTAGTATTCTAGTAGTAGTTTTAGATTTACAAACTTCTTTTGTGTTTTTTCACTTTATTCCTAGTTTCATTTCCTACTTCTATCACTTTTGTATTTCTTGTATTCTTACTTTTTGGATTTGCAATTTAATTCTAATTTTTACTTGTGGTCTTTTGTTTTTTATTACCTTTGCATTTTTATTTTTTTATTTTTGGTTTGCAATTTAATTCTAATCTTATTTTCCACGTGAGGTATTTTATTTTTGTTTTTATATTTTATTTTTGGGTTTTAAATATATATATTTTTTAATTCTAATTTGATTTTTTTATTTAGTAGTATTTTGATTTTGATTTTGATTTTATCATCATTTATGGTTATCCTAATTTCGTTATTCTACCAAATCTTCCTTAACATCTTTTTAATTTTAAATCCCTATTTTTTCTATAGACTATTTCCTTTGTTTTGTCCAAATTGCTTTTTGATTCTAGGTTTTTGCCCTAACCTCCCTATGTTCCTATCCCTATGTACTAAAAAACTCCCTAATTGGCAATTGTAATTTATCCAGAGTACTGATACTTTTGGACTTATAAATCCACGCACATTGTTTATGTTTTTTATTTTATAAAAGGTATACCAATATGGTGGTTCACACTTACCAAAGGATGCTTGGGGTTTGGAAGGATATTTATTACTCTTGTTGTGAGATTTGAAATTTTTAGATGGCAGAGAGTGCTAGCATATGAGCATATAATCTATGAGCCTATGAGCCTAAGAGTCTATATTATAGACACCATCTATAGTTATAGGTGTCTATGTTATAGACTCTTTCCATATTATAGTGTACCTAAGTTATAGGTACATATGCTACAAACACCTTGAAATGGTTGTTGGTACATACCTATAACTAGATTCAAGGCTTATAGGCTCACATTTTTACACTTACGCGCTAGAATCGTTGTCAGATAGCAATGTCTAAGGCAAACTTGTTGTAACTTAATTGCGCAATGTTAAATCTTCCTAAAAGTTGAATTGATGCACTTGAAAATGTTGAAGCTTGCAATGTAGAGCTCTATATTAAACTAGAGCTTTAAAATTTAGCAACATTGGACTTTGCACAATTTTAAATGTTGACCATCCATCACTAACTACAATTTGACAAATCGTTTTGATGCATTTAGGTTATCATTCCCAAGGTCATTCCTTCCATTTTATGATTGTTGTCAACAAAATTGAAATCTTCTTGTTGATGTCTATAGCTAGGATCTACAATTCTATAGAGATTAGCTTCTAGAGGCCTGGAGCTAAGTCATCATATGTATGTAAATGATGATGTTACATTTACCACACTAATAAGCATTCCATCAGATAGAAAAAGATAGGGGTTATGTAGAACATTCTTTAGTAAATTTAGTTCAATGAATCCAAATGTATATAAATTGAACTTATACAAAAATTATAAATATGTATTATTAAATATATTCTATAAGCACATTTAACATATTAGACACATGTCCAACAAAACATTGTTTGACAGACGTCCTACAAGACAAATATAGACAAAAACATGTCTGACAAGACACCTCTAAATGCAATCCTTCAAGTCTCCAATTGTCTAACAATTTTCAATGAAAATATTCAAAGAACCCCATTCACTTTGAAGTAAATGATATATTATAATTTGTTCTAAAAAAACAACTAAATCAAGTAATACATTTGTATAAAGATCTAAGCAAGAATACAAAAAATTCTTCATAAGCAAAATTAAATCAAAAGGGATAAATAATAATCTTTGCACTTTGCTTTGTTTTAGAAAGAGACATAAAATGACCATGAAAATAAGGAGGTTGTAGGAGACAATTCCTTAGGTAGCGTGTCAAAATTCTCTTTCTTCAACAAATTATATATTAGTCTTCTAAGAATGAAAATTTATTCATATTCCTCATTTTTTTGGTTAAGTTATTTAGTTCTTGAATCATTCAACTTTTCTTTTCTTTTATTGTAATTAGGTGTTTTGGTTTCAACTTATAATAAACCATGTGCATGTCTATGTTGAAATTATGTGCAATATTGAGTTGAGTTGTTGGTACTTCAAATACATAGCCATTGGAAAATATAGAAATTATGAAATGCTTCTTAAAAAGATTTTTGTACTTTCTAATATAATCAACATTTAGTTGCACTATAGGTAGCCCATTTCTTATGTGCCCGCTTGTGTGCTTTAGTTATTGTTAATATGATGCTAGAAAACACATTTTATTTACTGAAAGTTTTAAGTTTGATATTTGCTATATTTGTAGTTGCTAACTAGTTTGGAATTGACTTCTTTAGTTATTAGCTTGTAGCTTTGATCATGAATAAAATTGTCATTGTTATCAGTCTTCTTTGTAGTCTCATAGAAGATCAAGTGAGTTATCCTCACTTTTTGGACTCCGTTTGTAGAAGTGTGCATCTAACCAATTTCTTCAAATGGTAACAATAGAAATTATTCTGTTGGATTGAATCTCATATTAGATAGAATGGCATATTTCAATGATATAGGAGAAATTTCATGTGCTTGACCAACACTTTTGCTATATTCTGGTCCTAATTTTGGAAGCTCTAGACAATTGAATTTTAGAGATCTAAAATACAAATATGAGGTTGTTGATTTTAGGTGACAAGTTTACAAAAATGGGGCATTTGTATGGAGTATGTGTACAATTTTCAAATAGACAAAATTGTGCAAGATTGAGTTGAGGATGGAGAGATTGATATTCTCTATGTGACCCTTGAGAAGGCATGTTTTGTTTTAGTAAGCAGGTCAATCACATACCTTGCTTCTACCCAAACACCATCATTTTTAGTATAAATTTGAAGATTAGTCTTTTGAGCCTCTATTATAGGGTGAATTCTATTTTCTCTCTCAAGCTCAAATTTCAAACAAAGGAAGCAAAAAAATGAGAATCCATACAAACAATTCCCGACATGGCCCTTGAAAATGACCTTCATAGGTTGTGCTTGACACAGTGTAGTGTGTGAGAGTCAACTTCAAAGGCCATGTCAGGGAATTATTACTATGGAATCTTGTGTTTTGGCTCGGAAATCATGCCCGGGAGCTAGGCTTGGGAACTTGGTTTGGTAGTTTGATTAGCACCCCAAACGTCTGGGTTGGTGCCGAACTTGCGGAACAAAATTCTAGGGACACCTAAACTTTAAAGTTAACCCTAAATGTTCAAGGCCTTCTTTGAGCTTCTAGGAATGTGCTTTAAATTGAACAAAAAGCCAACATTTTGATGAGCTTTACCAATTTTTTTCAAAATGTAACCGTACATATTCAAACTAGACATGTGAGAAATCACTTACCAAAAGAAAACACAACAATATCACTTATGGACTAAAAGATTATAATGTTTGATTATGAGGGTGTTAAAACTACAAAAGTGAGTTGAAGTCTTTCAATCCTTTTTTTCACAAGTCAAATCTAAAAAGTTGGTCACCAAAAAAATATGAGGTTGAAGGGCCTAACATGCATAACCCCAATCAATTTACAAATTTTCAAGATCTATTCTACAATTTTTTATAATGAATTTCTAATATGATTTTTTCTCCAAGATCTAGTGTATTTGGGACTCATTTACAAGAGCCCTCAACACTTCGGAAAGTCAAGATTGCAATAGACCTCCTTGCACAAAATCTTGAATAGAAAATCATACTCAATCATTTTTGAAATCAGATTTTTGATGCTAAAACTAGACTTCAAAAATAACTTTCCAAAAATATAAACTACTAAAAATAAAAACTTGGTTTGATTTTATTTAACTTGCAAAAACCACATTTGGGAGCTTTGGGCATTTAGAGGTTAAATAAAACCTTATCAAGTTCTTATTTTAACCCCTAAATGTATTTGACTATGTTTCCACTAAAATTGCTCGAAGACTGCCATTTCTAATACAAGTACCACATTTTTTGTTTTTTTAAATGTTGGACACACGTAACTATTTGGTATTATAGTACAATAATTTTAGAAGATGTGGAAAAAGTTTCAAAAGTTTCCACCACAAAGAATTCAAGATATTAACGTTTCAATTAACACAAATCTTTAATTTGGCACTACAAAAAAATAAGACCTTTAAAAAGTCACATTTGTATGAAAAAATGTCAAAAATGGTGGTCACTCTTTAAATTCATTCTTCAACGCAAGATGGCTATATGCTTAAAAAAAATTTAATTATTTGGAATTGTATAACATATATGAACTAAAAAGTAAGTAGAAAGAAGTGGAGAATGATTCAAAATTACTAAATTCTCAAGAATGTAGTTATGAAATTGGAAAATGCCAATCTCAAGGGTTGTAATGTTGTAATAAACAATTTGCACCCAATATTTATTTTTTTCAAAAATATTGAAAATTGAGTTAAATCAAGGATGTCTCAATTTATTTTATTTTAGAGTAGAGGTTCCATAACTACCCTCAAACAAAAACTCTTCTTAACTTTCATTTCATTAACCAAAATGGAATGTTTCAAAGCTTTCCACTTAATATATATTAATCTAGAAAACCATATAAAAATCTAGAAAACCAATTGCCTATTTTTAATTTCCTTTCATAGATTACTAAGGACACTACATAATTTCTTTGGATTCTACTTGAATTGACTTCTGACTTGCATATTTTGATACTTTATAGAAGCCTTTATTTGCTACATAATTTTGCTGGAATTATGTATTGTTAAAAAAATATTATATTTTTTAGAAAATTTAATTTTCTTTTATACATTTGAAGAATTTAGTGAGTGACCAAAATTGTAGAACAATGGACACATCAAAGTTGTCAAATCATTTTTCATTTTTCATTAGTAGAATTAGGGGCTTTTTTTTGTGTGTAAATTAAATTAAATCAATTCTTTCTATTTTAATGTTTTCCAAAAGAATTAACACTTCTACTTTATGTTCTAAATAGAATTTATGGAATACAAGGTAATTGATCACACCAATGTATAGAAAAGTCATTTATGGAATGTGGACACAATTTTACAAATTGTTCTTTCAATGAAAAATCTTGTACCTGAAATTATAATTTGGTGAAATTTCTTAGTCTTCTTTGGGATAAAATTTTCTCCTAAGGAAGATGCTCTTTATCTTTTATTGAATAATTTTAAGAAACTTATAATTTTTGGCTTTATCATTCAATTCTATTTCCTTTTCTTTCCTTCAAAAATTCAGAGGTATATAAATTTTTTAAATCATTAGGTCTATTTATCTAATTAAATAAGTTACTATTAATACAATTAAATTAAGATAATTTGAAGGACAAACTTTTAGTAACAATAAATTAGAGAAGTTTTTTTTGTAAAAAAGAGTTTCATTAACTCCTAAAGGACCATTGTCTATTCGGTGGACAAATGGGATTTCAGGCAGGTATCTACGGGCTAAAATCTTTTCTTGATTTTTTGAAACTTTTTCTGAAGATAGAAAAATTGATTAGCTTTGTGTAAATTTAATTCTTTTCCCAATCGGTGCCCGGGAACAAAAGTTATGCCCAAATAAGCTCAAAACAAGGGACGGGGGCTACAAAAAAAATTCAAAAATTTAATTTAAATTTTTAAAATTTCTTTTTCTCATAGATTATATTTTTCTCTACATGGAAAGATTTGATTCATTCCATTTGGATGTGTTATGAGAAAGTTATTGACAATCTTGTTTTTCGGGCAACTAGAGCATCTTTTTGAAAAAATAATTTGTAGGATTCATTTCTGAATGCAATTTTTACATTTAAAACAAAAGAAGTTCCACATGATTAAATTTGCTTTCCAGAACAATCTCACAATCGGGATTAGTGCATTTTAATTCCATTTTAAAGATATTAATAATTTAGATTTTCTTTCTATCTCATACCTACTTCTACTTAACAATTTTTTTAAGAATGAAAATCAAGTTTTTTTGAATCAAATATTTTTTTCTACACTCTCAACACAATTTTCCACCATAAGGGTTTAAAGCTCAAAACTTTGTAGTGCAAAAATTTTAAGTTGAAAATGTTCAAAGTCAAAAATTCTAGTCCCGCAATGTGCTGAAAAGCTTGTTTTTTTCACTTTAAACGCAGATATCTTGCAATCTGTGCGGTCAAAAATTCTGAAATTTTTTCCACACATTCTCATACTAGTTAGGTGTAAGATCCTATGGTTAGATGTGAAGAAAAACAATATTTAAAGTTTTTTACTTTTTACTATACAAATGGCAGTTTTGAGTGTTTTTTGGCAGAAAAAAGGTCTTGGTCCTTCAGGGGTTAACCCTTGAAGGACCAAGTTGCCTTATTTGGCAACATAGCAATCAGTCCTTTTTTTTTGTCATATGTCATATGTAAAGTTTTTTTGTTTTAAAATCTAAGATTGAATATCTTTTTTTCTAATTGTATATATTCCTTCAAGTACTTGTAAGTGTAGAAACAACATTACAAGAGTTTCTAAAGTAATATTAGTTAAATATAAATCATTTTCAACATATTCATGGAGTGAAATTAAATAATTCGGTTTTATTCTAATGTAGGCAAAGAATATCGAGCAAGTAAATAGGAAATTATTTCACTTTTGATTCAAAGAAAAAAGGTTCTAACAAAATACCATTGAAGGCCTTAGATCCTCAAAGCTTTACATTTTTACTTCCTAAAAAGAATATAAGAAAAAAGAACTTATAAATAATGAAGGAAAAAAATGAATTTGCTATTAGAGGCCCTATACATGTGGAAAGACGTGAAAAAATTTAGAATTTTTGGAATTTCAAAACATTATGAAATTTGGATACCTTAATCTCATAGTTGCTATCAGAGGCCCATGTTAATTTAGAGTGATGATAAAACAAGATTTTTTGAAATTTTGAAACATTATGAAATTTAGATACTTTGGATTGATAGTTGCAATCAAAGGCCCTATATATGTCTAAAGTAGTGAAAGAATTAGGACTTTCTGGAATTTTGAAACATTATGAAGTTTTGATACTTTGATTTCATAGTTGCAATTGAGGCCCATTTTAGTTTAGAGTGATGATAAAAACTAGAGTTTTGGGAATTTTAAAACATTATGAAATTTGGACACTTTGAACTCATATACGTGGAAATACTTGTGATGAAAAAAATAATGAAGGGAAGAAATGCGACGACAAATAAAATTTAGAAAGGGAGAAAATCTGTAAAATCTGCATATTGTTCATTTAAAAAAATCCATCGAAATACAAAATACAAACTTTCATAATTCAAATTTGAAGAACATCTTCATTATAAACAAAATAGGGCTACAAAATGGCCTTATTTTTAGGCATTCAACAAATTGAAAGCAATGGTCCTATGCTGTTGTGAGGTGTTCAATTCTTTTGAGCCTCTTTTGAGTTCATTGTCATTGCCATTGTCTTTTGGGCACATTGTGAAAAAACTGTGTCAAAAGTGTGGAAACCCAAGATCAAGTACAAACAAGTACAAGTGTCATTTTGTTGTTGGATGTTAACCCCTCATTGCCCAAGGTCCAAACATGCCTAAAAGCATCATTGCTTTTTAAGTGTTGTAAGTCTAAATGTCAATAAAGTATGAAAATCTCAACCGTACAATCTTGTAGTGTGTATGTTGCAAATGATGTGGATCAAATTTGGGGTCATTTGGCTACATAGATTGGAAGATTATAATGTTTTAGTGTTGAAAAAAGATGCTGAAATTTTCCTAAAAACACATTTGGAGGTGAAATTTGATTTCTAAACCTACTCAAATGAAAAACATTTAAAATGTAAAGTGATTCAAAACCAGTATACAAACACATTGGTGTAAGAAAATATCATTAAATAGACACATTGTGTTTGCAAAATTGTTTTGAAATGTCAAAAAACAGTGAAAAAAGTAGTAAAAAATCACATCTATGGCTAAACCTCCCACTACTAAAATGCTTCTCATTCACTCATAACTTCTTGGATTGATATGAAATTTTAACAACAAAAACTAGACTAGTATGTGCAACTTTTTCAATAAAAAAAATAATGAAAATGGACTTTGTATGAAGAAGTTATAAGCCACCAAAGTTCACTATAATGCAAAAATGTGTGGATTTTGAGCTTTGAATTGCTCCCAAACATTCAAAACAACTTGGATTGACATGAAAATTTTACCGCAATTATTAGGCTTTAAGGGGAACAAAACTCAACAAATTTTTTTGAAAAAAATAATTTGATGACAAAGATACAAGCCCCCAAAGTTGCAGCCATCACGATGCAGTGTGGTGAACTCAAATTGAACCTGTGAACTTTGAATGGCTTTTACAAATTCAAAACGTCTTGGATTGATCTAAAGATTTTACCATAGAAACTATTGTATGTGTAGGTCAATTTCATAAATAACTTGGAAAAACTTGGAAAGATGTCGAAATTTAAAAAATTATTTACAACTAATTCTAAAAATTTGAAAAAATTTTTTTTGAAAAAAATTAGGAAAAGGAACGCATTTACACATGAATAGAAAGAATCAATCCAAAATTGGTAGTGTCCTTGTAAAGTGCCGAAAACGAAAATTTCCCATCTCCCTGGTGAATTGTTGAACTGAGAAAAGTAAAATATTTCAACATGAACTTGCCAAAACAAACCTACATGTTCAATAGACTTGTATGTGCAACTTTCCCAACAAGTTTTATTGAATTTGGAAAATAGATGCAAAAGTTACAACACTTCAAATTGGACTGTCACACTATAAGAGGACACTTTTTGTCCCCTAAGACAATGAGGGGTTAACTTTAAAAACTATTCTCATAGGGGTACACTAGAGCTACTGTAAAATGAACTTCAAAATTTTCATTCAACCAAAGTACATGCAAAGCCCACCACCAACATGATGCAAGTGACACAGTTTGTTGATTGCAACAAATCGGTGCTCATATCGGTGCTCAAATTTAAGGTAACATTAGAGCCTCACGCACAATGTACACATTCTAGAGGCATGCTTTAGACCAGAAGCCGACCTAAGTTGCTCAAACTTGATGTAAAGTCGGCAAGCACAATTATCTATAGTTGATGATTAATTCCTAAAGAATCATAGAATTGGCTCCACCAAGATTCATGTGCAACTCAATTAATCGCATTGACCTGCGACTCTGCAAGCAACACCAATTTTCAATCAGTACAGTACTTCAATAAGAGAATCCAAACCCTAATTCAACCTCAGACTTCTTATTATGCCCCCCAAATCACTTTTCTCCTGGCCTAACGATGAAATTTGTGCATCAAGATCAATGCAGTTCGATTCTAACATAAGATCACATTGGGTTGTAATAACAACCAAGCAATTATCAAGCAGTAAAAGCACAGCAGAACTGCAGATGCTAATTTACAAGTAAACTATCAAGGAAGAGCATTGTCAAGCAACTATGTAAGATAAAAAAACAAGCTGGCATCCTGCAGATGCGAATGAAGCCACCATTGTGCAATACTCGGTGGACAAATTTCAATAACAGATTTCAAACTCTCCAGACACAAATTTCTCGAAACACAGATCAAGTTCCTCCAAACCATGCTGTGCCTACTAGCATTCAACTTTCTATCAAACTCCAGACAGTGCAGTAATATACAAACGAAAGCAGCCCTACAGCGATATGAAAGCGAACGACAAAATTTGAAAAACAAGTAACCACGACAAAGCGTCATACCTAAAGCAGTCCTAGGTCCCCACGCACCCAAACTCTCAGGCGACGACCACGAAACCCCACTCGGACACGAAACCCAAGCTTCTCTCGCCAAACCCGATTCTGCCCATCTCTCACGCGGCCAGCAAACCCG
This sequence comes from Antitrichia curtipendula, assembly GCA_951230915.1. Taxonomy (NCBI): domain Eukaryota; kingdom Viridiplantae; phylum Streptophyta; class Bryopsida; order Hypnales; family Leucodontaceae; genus Antitrichia; species Antitrichia curtipendula. The sequence goes on along the minus strand of CATNWC010000230.1, from coordinate 3,298,825 downwards.
ATCTTCGCCAAACCCTATCTGAATCCCCGGCGGCTTCACCAACGGTTCGTAATTTTTGCTGATGCGGCGCTGCATCGAAGGCTGTTCCGAGTCTCAGCACATTCTTTGCGGCAACTTCAGAATTAAATCAACGGAGTTGGGGTGGGCAACACTGATAAATGTATCTAATCATGCGTAATACATTGCTTCAGTTGAAAGCTATTTGTTACAAACCCTAATGATAGGTTCCAAAGTTGTTGAGTCAAGATATTTATGCAAAACTAATAGAAGCGCAAAAAGTGATCAACCCCTCATCATAAGGCATCGGACTCCGTACAGCTGGCAAAATACGCCAATAAGTTTTGCACTCTTCCAGTGAAACCTCTGCCACGACGAGCTGCCCAACTCTCATAAAGACATCCATGTAGACATACACCAAATTCTCATCCACCAGAAACGCCAAGGGTATAAAATTTTCTAGTAGTCCTTCAAGCAAGACAGCCCATCCCCTTGGCATCAACCCAATCTGAATCAAGCTAAGGGTCTTCAAATCAACTTTCCAGAGCTTCACTGCAAAGTCCCCATTTTCATCTTGACATAACCCAGCGACCACGAGTGTTGTCCCGATAGCCATGATGCGGCTGTACATCAAATCCATGGGACACACCAACTGGATGGAAGCCCACTGCTTGGTGTAGAAATCCAGAGAGTGAATTTGGACTTTGTCATTTTCGAATTTGTGAACTGATGAGACGTAGAATTTGTTGTCGCACACTAGTCCTGACATCCAATTCGCGGAGTTGTATACCGAGAATTCCTCCGGCAGGTCACCATAGGACTCCCAAGTACCTGCAGTCGTCATTGAAAGTGCCCTGAGCACAAAACTAGTGCAAAATAAGAGGCTTAATGGAAGGTGTGTTTGCACTTCGATGTAGGAATGATGTTAGCAAAGTAAATCCAATGTAAATGTATACCTAGATTCATTCGTAACACTTCTTAACACCAAGCACGAACATGCCTTTACCAGACTAGAAGAATGGTAAGAAAATTTGAAGAACACTTTTCTTCATTCGGGCAACCTTCAGACATCCTGTACGGCAATGAAGTCTACTCCCAAGTACTACTGCTTAGAAGTCCATGACACAAAGAAAGTTTTACTTGTTATCCATGCCATGTGGACTTGACCCAACGGAAGTGATGCAGTGCGATCACACTGATCAAGCCTTAATGCCAAGTCTGAATTTCAAGGAACTCAGTCACACTCTCAAACAAAACATAAAACCTATGCTCCATGTGAGCCTTTCAATCAACCAAAAAATAAAAATTTTGAAGTTCCAAATTCAATGAAACGACATGGCATTACGTCCAATAACATTCTCGGGCCACCCGTTTCTCGAAGGTTATCTAATCCATTATCAAAACACTGAATACCGGGTGTTGAAAAACTCATAGATTCCCGATGTACTGGGTTAACAAACCATAATGTTGATGACTACATCTGCAAAGACAAATCAATGACTCATTCATGAAGAAAGGTTTCACTTTGCAAACAAGTCTCCTACACAGCATTACAACAGAAGTATAAATCCATGATCAATTAATGGCATTGACAGAGAACTGCAAACCACTTACCAATTTCAGAATCAAAGACCTCCACAGCCCTGTGTCCAGCCCTGTCATCATCCCTATCATCCGACCCCCCGCCAGCCACCACCACTTTATGCCCCATGCCAGCGCCCAGGGCCACACTCACCACCGGGGACGACCGGGGGAAAGTCATAACGGGAGTCTCGTACCACGACTCTCCAAAAGACTCAGCCGAGGACGCGAAGCTCGTCAGCTTGTACAAAAGCCTGTCGTCACCAGGCCCAGCAACGGCGAACACCACTCCACTGGCAACTGCTATCAAGAATATTCACAGTTAGTTTAAATTTCAATCTATTGTTAACGTTTATACAGAGGAGACGTTTAGTACAGATTTCAATCCATAGTTCTTGTTTAACAGCTCTTGTATTTTCTACAGTTCTATACTTCAATCTATAGTTCTAACGTTCATACAGAGGAGAACGTTAACAGCTCTTGTAATTTCAGTGTGTTCATAAAACAGTATTCAAAAACAAGGTGTATGGCCACCATTTCCAATACCTGCTAAAGAGCCGTAGTTATGAGCCGGTAACTGCAGAGCCGGAAGCGGCACCCACGCATCGTTCTCCACATCATACGCAAACCATTGAGACTTGCTGAGACTCAGATAGCTGATTCCACAAGGAACCAGACGCGGTTTAGGCTTTAGCTTCTTGCGCAAAATCTTGAACTCCGGTGTGGTGGTCACCCACGCCCATCGCTTGCACACCTTCTTCGCGGCCTTAAGGGGAAACAGAGGCAGCCTGGCGAGGATGTGCTGCAGAATGTCGTCGCTTAGGTTCCGAAACGGATCCTCACTACTAACCACATTACTGGCGATGGCTAGAATTCCGAGCTTCACGATTATCCGTCCCAGTCGCTCGGATAAAGGCCCAAGCTTTGAAGCTGTCCGTCCTTCAATAATCCTCGCGTTGCAAAGAGTGCAAACGTTTGCTAAAGACGATGGCCTTAGGTCGTCCATCGTCTCCGATTGCATCTGCTTCTGAAGAGCACTGTGAAGAGCATCCAAGAAAGAATCCATCGTTGCGGTCAATCTGCAGAAGGGCTATAAAATGGGAATTGCTCAACCTGAAGTTCTTCAAGTTCCAAAATCAAACTACACAATGAAATTGCGTCACTTCTTCACAATTGCGGATTCAGTGTAACCTGCACTTGCAACAGAAAACATTGAAGTCATGTTTCCGGTAAAATTGGAGCAAGCTGAACAAGTGTCAACAAACAAGGAAATGCAGCCCAGGGAACCAGTGCAAGGACAATCAGAGCTCAAAGAGCATGTAAGTAAAATCACATCGCTCACAGAAGACTACAAATTCACATGGACCCTGGCAACTTGAACCCTAAACCCTAAAACCCACAGCACAAATTGCTGACAAATTAATCAAACAAACTTGAAATGTGGAATTCAGTCAAAGACAAAGTTTACTCAAAACCCTAGAACGAAAGCAACAAAACCCAATCGCAAACCCAACCGCAAACCCAGTCGCAAAACAAGAATGCAAACCAGCAGAATTGCAGTACTTACATTGAAAACTAAGAATATCAGACAGAAGATTACCTGTACAGTACGAGCGCAACTACTTGGACGTTGAACTCCACAACACGGAAATTGCGAAGCAAACGCAGCAACACAGTAACTTGCGGAAAAAAAATTAGCATGTTGGTTTGGTTTGTCACGTTGAGATCTCCCGGTCTCTGCGTCCCCCAGTCCCGTGCTTGGTACCGTCAGAAAGCTCTCAGCAAGGAGGGGTGCACGGCCTTGGTTTAGTGGCGTTCTGACTCATGGTGGGAAAGTTATAGATTTTTGAGTTATTTTTGGTCCTAGAAAATTAAAAAATTACTTTTACTTATATTTCGGTCATGTTCTTGGTACCGTTGGAAAGCCCTTGGTGAGGAGGGGCACATGGGCTTGGTTTCGTGGCATCTTGACGCACGGTGTAAAAGTTATTGAATTTCAAAGTTTTCATGCATTAAAAATTTAGAAAATTAATTTTACTTTGATTTTGGCTATGACAACGGCACAGGGCACACTAGTTGGAAATAAACTCCCTTGCTCCAGGCGCCATGAACTCTCCGTGGCGGCGTCAATTTCTATTGAATTGTCCGTAATCAAGATGCTTTGTGAACTCTCAATGAACTCTCCGTTGCTCCTGGTGTAGTGAACTCTCACACCACGCTTAGATCGCAGGAGGAGAGGAGCGTGCAACAAAACAAAAATTAGTCTCTCACACATGCAACTTCGGAGCCGTCCGATGCCTTTTCCCTAGATGAAACTCGTCCTCTGGAGCCACTTTGGGTGGCTTCGCTAAAAGTTGCTGGAACATCAAAGCCGCTCTCTGCTGCACTCGAGCCAGGTAAAAAATGCGCACTATTCACGCACTATTCACCTTACAAGTTCACCTCCTTTAACTCCGCGGCTGCAAAACACAACTTCCAGGGCATAAAGAATATACTCCAAGACTCTTTCCAACACTCCAAGGACTCCAATGCTTCTGCACTCCAGGGACTAGTGCTCTTATAGTGGAGTGAAGCTTACGATTAGCACTTAAGTGAAGTTTAGCCAAGCAACCAGCTTTGAATTCCAAGGAGGGCTCCTTACATCTAGGCCCTCCACGCCCTGAACGGTAGAGATTGAAGGGCGGGAGTTGCTTGGGTGTCGGGCCTGGTAGTCCGGGCATGCTTGGGTGGCTTGTGGTTCAAGGGAATAAACACCTAGTTTATAAATGCTGACATGAGATCATTCTAATTTTGGTAGGTTGATAGTTTCTCATTGAACTACTGTAGTTCTTAGCCCCATTCCCTTCAAGCATGCCTCACTATCAATTCATAACCCCATGGTGAAGTGGGTTGAGTTCAAGAATATTTGGATGGTACACATTTACCCTACCAACTATGAGTTTTAGGTAAGGAATATTTTATTAATGATTTTGAGGTCTGAAACGACTCTCATGAAATCCACTAAGGTATTCTGCCCTTAAAGCGACCATTGAAGAGTTGATTGCCTTTCTAGAGAACCTAAACTCCTTGAAACAATTTTCAATAAATTTTCATAGGAAGAAAAAAGGAATAGGCATCTAACCCAAGTCATTTTGTATTTTTTGGACGTTCCAAGAATTAGTTACAAATTTTTGAAGTTGAAACGCAATGGTCACTAAAAGCAACCACCTCCTAAAATGTAGAGCATGGGGCGCTTTTAGAGCATACTACCTTAGCTTGCTTTGATTTCGGTAGCTAGCTATGCTTATAAATTGATGAAGGTCACAATTTGAGCATACTGAAACAGAATTTCTTTCCCAATCTCTCAAAGAATTTGTTCAAAGTTTGATAATACATTTCATCCTCAAATTATCAATACCTTAATCCTACCCCCCTAATGTATATTAATAAATGCATTTTCCATACTTGATATATCACATTGTAGGATTCTTAATATTTCATATATAGTCATCAGTATTATAAAGGTATGACAAAAATCACAATATGATTTCAAGATATTTAAATAAATTATAAACTTTACCATCAATACATTACTAATCCATAAACTTTCTATCCCTACTATAGTTTAAAAGATTTTCTTTAATGCTCTTAAATACTCTTGAATGTTATTTTCTTCACATCTTAAGAGTACCTTTTCTTTGATTGATTCTTACTACATTCCCTTGTACAATACCAAATGTCCTCACTCTTTATAATTCCATTTTACGATAAAATTCTACTATTGAAGTGTACTAATAATGGAAGAGTTATAATCTAAGATTAAAAATTTGAATATTGTGCTATTCAATTAGGCCATTCAATTAACTAATAAAAAGTTTGCATAAAATCACTACATTGAGAATGTTACATTTCAACCTATCACAACAAATTTCATATATAGCTAGTCAAGATTGTATTCATTATCATGTAAAAAACAAGTGGAGTTTCAAAATTTGGGGGTTAATGCAATTTTATTTTCTCCATTATATCAATTGTGACTAGTGTTAGTGACTTCTATTTAAGGAGTCAATGACATTTACTTTTAAGTATAATGTCTAAATGACTATCTACTTGAATATAACATTGTAATAATGAAAATTTGTACCGATTTCAAGTTAATAAACATGCACTTATAACAAGGGTTTCTATTATGTGAGCATAGGAGTGTGAGCCCATGAGCTTAGAATACTACACCCATGTATAGGTGTATATACTATGGAAACCATCTATGATTATAGGATATATATGTTACAAATACCCATATTATAGGTGTTTATGATACATACACCTTCTATAGTGTGTGGTATTTATATTATAGGTATCTATATTGTAGGCTCAATGCTCACAAGCTTGCATTCTTGGGCTCACATACTAGCACCATTGCACTTATAACACCATTGTCCTAATACAAGACCATCTTTATGGATTCTTTTTTATACAAAATATTGGTGATATGTAATCATTCATCTAATAATGATTAAAAAATTTAAGGTTCAAATTTATACAAAACCTAGGGGATTACAATCAAAGATACCATATTGATAGAATTTATAATTAGGAATAAGGCCATATTCATTAGAAAGAGAAAATCTCGAGTCTCATTTTAAATGTCCCCCTAAATTTAATAAACAAAAGAGTTCATTAAATTGAGACACTCCAATAAATTTAGACACTAATATGCCATGACTATTTATTAATCTTCAAAGTACACATACTAAAATCAACAAATTTATATGTCACAAAGGTTTGGGATTAGAATGAGGGTCCGTTATGAAGTAGTCCCATTTCTTATGGCAACCTCATACAGAGAATACACCCACTTCCAAAGAAAAAGATGCATACAAGTCCAATGAGATGCAAAGTGTGATCACTCATAACATTCAACCATCATAAAGAATGCTAGGAATAAAGCACAAGAATGACATATCCCTACCCGCATCCAATACGTGAATCATCTTTGAGTCGAAGACAGTTGTCTGCATCCAACAAATGAATCATGAATCGATGTATTTAGACAAAATCTAAATTCTTTGTGAACAAAAAGAATTGTGAATCTAGTGTCAAGAAATGAAACTAATGTACACTTTAGGGATACAGTGCAGAAGATCTTCAATGCTTCTCTTGAAGAAAGATAATTATGCAAAATAATTACAGAACTCAAGCATGGGCACACATTCCTCACATGGTAAATGCAAACAAACAAACCAAAGTAGAAAAAAACAACCATATGCACAATTGAAGCATTGAGGCCGGTAATAAACTTTTACTTATATTGTGCAATAAACATCATTCATTTATCTAAGACAAGATGGGTGTAAGCAACTACAGGAATTTGCCTAATACATTATGCTTCCACCAAAAACAATAAAAAAAAAAATTTTAACAACTTGCTTTAAAAAAATTTCCCCAAAAAATTTTCAATGTCCAAAAAATGCAAGTCTAACCTAGCCTACCAACTTCCCAAAACTTTTTTTCTTAAACATAATAAAATTTGTCCTAAAAACATTAAAAAATAAATAAATAAAACTCTAACTAACCTACTACACCAACCAACTACTCATCCTCGAGTCGAGGATGAATTGTTCCTGTCTGCAGCCATGTAGGCATGTACAAACTCCATGATGATGCTCATTCGAGCTGCGGGAATTTTAATTCTTGGATCAGATGTCCCTGGTCTCACTCGTGGCTTCCAAGAAGTCATGACACAGTCTGTATGCAACCATGATGAAGAAATAGCCTTGTCCTCGCACCAATAAATCTCTTGATTTGTATCCCACCCAGAATAAGTATCCTTGTCAATGTGTAGAAAAGACACAAGCATCCAATATTTCAGATGAATAGAATTGAGATGTGCAGGATCTGGATTCGGGTTGGTGAGTGCCCGAGCAAGCCAGAATGGCTTTGAGTCACCATCAGCAAGATGCACTGCAACAAAATAACCCGCAAATGTATCATGAACAACATTGAACAAAGGACGAGGACGGTCACGCCTACGACCAACAAATGGTGCATCCTCGACTCGAGGATCATGCGGTTTGCCATCGTCCTCTATACCATCCACCTCTTCAGCACCAACTATAGAACTTGGCCAAAATCCTTGTTGTAATGCGACTTGCCCAACAAGAGGCTCATTCAAAGCAGCCCTCACACCTTCCCAGTACTTTCAAACTAGTTCAATCTTCCTTCAATACTCTCCAGACATATCATCATCTACCATCTCATTCCACAACAAAATAAAACTATCCAAGCCTTTGGAAACATCGTCAAAGCAACGCATCTCTTGAGGAGCTAGAGGTCATGGAACACCAATGGGCAAGTATGGATGCCCATCCATTGTCTCTTTCCACAGATGAATTCCTCCACCCTCCTTAGGTAACTAATTGACATCAGTACAAAGGATCTTGTATTGCATCAAGGGCCATCCACTGGAGTCCTTGTAGAACTTGAATTGTTGTGCTTGAGAATGACCATGTAGAGAATCAGAGCCAGAATACAAGTACCCTTCTACAAATTGTTTAAAATCGGGCACCTCCTCAATGAGATGAGGAATGACAGGTTGTGCTTCACAATCCATAAAAGACTTCATAAGCCTTGGAATTGTGAGATAGTCATTTGCCCTCAACTTGTTGCTCCATCGACCGAAAAGGGCATCAATGTCTTCATAAGTGTGTCCAACAATGAGGAAATTAATGTATATCTCGCGAAAAATTGCTTTGTAAACGTGGAGAGAGAAAAACGCGAACACCCACTGATTCTTGTTGTCCCCCAAAGCGTTGTCAAGTTGAAGGGTCAATGTTGGAGGTAGAGGTTGGGCTTCGACCAACTCCTGCGGTTAGTAGGGAGAGATTCGGAACAAATCTCAGAGCTTGATAAAATTGCATTAGACAAATGGGAACGATGTAATCCCTCCACAAATACTTGACAAGATGAACATTTCGGTTGGGATTCTAGATCCCGCAACAATTTTGCAATCGATCCTATAGTGTGATTTGAGTTTGTGGGAAAGATGTCTAACCCATAGTGCGCATACCGAATGTCTTTATATCCATGTGCAACCATACCAGTCACAACGACTGGCATCTTCATGTACAAATCAGTACCCTTGTTCTTGTGAGAGTAATGAGGTGAGGCCGTTTTGGAGTGATCCATCTTGTCATGGATTATAGTTAGAACCTTGTCTGGATACTTTTCAGACATCAAGCGGTTTGCATAGTAAAGCTCTTGATGCGCCCTCTGCCCCTCAAGGTGGACTTTCAATTTCCTTGACCACACCTCTTGAAAGCGCGAACGCGGAGTGCAAGCACTTCTCAAGTGCTTCAATCTATCGCATTGTCCACAACACGCAAAACTGTCACCCCAAGGCTTCAGGGCAAACTCCGGGAAGGACACTCTTTGAATTTTGCTCAATCCACTGGTAGAAATAGGTTGCAATTGCAGCATTGAATTCACACCATTGATTTTCGGCAACTTGTCCCTCCACTGAAACGCTGAAGGAAGAACCATAGACGGGACTCTTTCCTTTGACTCCAAGGTCCTTGACCTGTGCGGCATCGGATTTGCATCCTTCTCAACAAGGAGTCAAAGTGTGGTTGTGGCCTGCAAGGTATGTGCCTAAGGCTTCTTTAAGCCAAGGTTACCATGTTGCTCCGATTATTTATCAGCTCTTGCCTCTGCCTTGTACTTATAGAAGGTAGATCTATGAACTCCACTGATAGTGCACCAGGTCATGGGACAAACCTCAACTCCTGCCAAGGTAATCATCTCATTTTTGTTTGTGTCACGGTGGACTTGCTTGTGGACATCAAGCAAACGAGACTTACGATTGTTTACTCCACCGTGGACATGCAATTGGGACCGAATTGCCTATGTCTACCCACGTGGAAATGGCTGCAAGCAATTCTTTGGGCAGCACGTCTTGCTGGACACTTCATTGATTGCTTGCGGGGTAAGGAGTCTTTTCTTTTTAGGTGGGTTCATAGGTTCCCTACACTCTTGTGAGCTTTCATAGACACAAACACCCAATCGAGGACGTTGCCTTGAAGCATTGAAGGTTGTTTTGTAGATGTAGGTTTGCTCATGGTTGTACAAGCTTGCACCGCTAAGGAAGACTTGCCTGATGTTCTAGGAATGCAATGACCACATCCACGACGATGGTACCTTGTGCTCCAATAAAGACTCTGCAATTTGGACTGCGACCTTGTCATCACCAAGGGGCTCTCCATTACTATCAATCACCAGACTGGCATCAACGTTGTGGCAGATAGCCTTTGCCACGTCCATCCCAACGAGGTTGGTAAGTGTGACAGCCTTCGTGTTTCAAGAAGCGCGTTGAATCCCTTCGTAGGGTGCAACTCTTGGTGGTAAAACTGGCACCGCCATCGTGAACTCGTTTATGCCATGAGTAGCCATTTTTTTCTTAGAAGAAAGTTTAGGGTATCACATGTAATCAATGAAGACGACAAATTAATTATTGACAGGTCCATTGCGTACCCTCCACCAAGTACAGACTAGATTCTCGATTCGAGGATGAGGATTATACCTCTTCATGATTTGATATTACAAAAGTATCTCAATAAAAAGATGAAATGAATTTCCAAGTGATAGAATCTACATTAATACTTATAAGAGAAGATCACTCTATTCATGCAATATCCCAACTCACATGTAGGCTGTTATAGAATTTTCATTTCTGAAAATACTAATCTAGGAATGAAGTCCAAGTCCAACAAAACCTCTTACATGATGTTGAAGCTATTTTCAATTCAAGAGTGACCAACATACACTGACTGCCAAAACTAAGTTTACAATCTGAATGTTTTCATTCAAACAACCACACCATGAGCATCGATGGACAAAGTCCAAAAGTGTACACACAAAAGTTGTAGTGTGCAACATACTCCACGTTACCACGGAAGTTTGAAGAAAAAATTAGTTGTGATTTGAAAGAAAATTGGTTTCAAAGTTAGCCATGTCTAAAACTCGGTTTTGATCACCACCGAAATCAACATGATTTGGAATTGCTTTGTTTTTTCTCTA